>CAUYON010099525.1:0-38624 GCA_963573935.1 Arctocebus calabarensis
ATAGTCATGGCCTTTCACATTTCAGGGTCGAGGGCTTGTTGCCTATGTGTTTTTGAGTTTCAGGATAGCACTGCAACAAATGCTTTTCTTTTCTTTTTTTTTTTGAGATAGAGCCTCAAGCTGTCACCCTGGATAGAGTGCTGTGGCATCACAGCTCACAGCAACCTCCAATTCCTGGGCTCAAGTGAGTCTCCTGCCTCAGCCTCCCAAGTAGCTGGGACCACAGGCGCCCACCACAACGCCCAGCCATTTTTTGGTTGCGACCGTCATTGTTGTTTGGCGGGCCCGGGCTGGATTCGAACCCACCAGCTCAGGTGTACGTGGCTGGCGCCTTAGCCCGCTGAGCCACAGGCGCCGAGCCACAAATGCTTTTCATGCAATGTCGTCTAGGTCAGCTCCTTTATTCATTGCACCAGTATAAAGCGCTGGTCTTGGGCACTGTGCAGGTCTTACTCTAGTTCAACAGTTCTCAACCTATGGGTTGTGAACCCTTTGGGGGTTGAACGACCCTTTCACAGGGGTCACCTAAATACATCTTGCATATCAGATATTTACATTATGATTCATAACAGTAGCAATATTACAGTTAGGAAGTAGCAACAAAAATAATTTTATGGTTGGGGGTCACCACAAAGGGTATTAAGGGGTTGTGGCATTAGGAAGGTTGAGAACCACTGCTCTAGTTCCTTAGTTCCTTATGCCTATAATATTTGAGATTGAAGTCCACAGTGAGATGAAAACTATGGGTTGGTTAACCGTGAATGATCATGGATCTTGTACCTTTTATACCTTTAAGAGGTCACATTTAGCATGTCATTTGAGTTTGGAAAAAAACTTCTCTGCATTTTAGCACCAATCTGTCTGCCAATTTCTACTTTTTTTTTTTTTTTTTAAGACAGAGTCTCATTATGTCACCCTCAGTAGAGTGCCGTGGCATCACATTTCACAGCAACCTCAAACTCTTGGGCTTAAGTGATTCTCTTGCCTTAGCCTCCCAAGTAGCTGGGACTACAGGCGCCTGCCACAACGCCCGGCTATTTTTTTTGTTGCAGTTGTCATGGTTTTTATCAGGCCTGGGCCGGTTTCAAACCTGCCAGCCCCAGTGAATATGGCTGGTGCCCTAACCACTGAGCATGGGTGCCAAGCCCAATTTCTACTTTTTATAGGTAAGGTTTTAGAAAAGCTGTTACATTAATAAATAAATGTTGAGTGTGCATTTCTAACGAGCTCTTCCTTCAGCCCTTGGAGCTCTGATTTCTCCTCAGTATAGAGCATCTGCCCTTTTCAGCATATCCTTTGAGCCTCTGCATCCTATTTCTTCTTTTACTGGGGGTCTAGGACCAGTTACAGAAGTGGATTCGTGGTAATGTGAGTGCTTGTGCGAACTCTGTTTTCATATTTGATGAGATGGATAAATTGCACCCTGGGATCATCGATGCAATCAAGCCATTTCTAGACTACTACGAGCAGGTGGATGGAGTGTCTTACCGCAAAGCCATCTTCATCTTCCTCAGGTGAGGAGGAGTTTCCTGGGGGACACATACACCTTTCATTGCTAGAATGAAGTTCTGGCAAGCACCAGCATTTTGTTTACCAGTAACAGAAGCGGCAGCTTGGCAAAAGTCACTTGTCTACTTCTTTATTTTTTGGTCGCCAGCTTCAGCATGACATAGAACATGGGCAAAAGAAAACAGTTAAAGAAATAATTACTGGCTGGACACCTGTAGCTCAGCGGCTAGGGACCAGCCACATACACTGGAGCTGGTATTTCAAATCCAGCCTGGGCCCACCAAACAATGACAACTACAACCAAAAAATAGCCAGGCATTGTGGCAGGTGCCTGTAGTCCCAGCTACTTGGGAGGCCAGAGAATCGTTTAAGCCCAAGAGATCAGAGGTTGCTGTGAGCTGTGACGCCACTGCACTCTACCCAGGGCAGGGCGGCAGCTTGAGCCTCTGTCTCAAAAAAAAAAAAGAAAGAAATACTGATAATGAGCACTTTTATTGACTGCACAATTTGTTTCTGAGGGCAATAAAAAGCCAGAGCTTTATCCCAGCAAGTTCTGAAGACACAGATTTTAGATTCTTACAGGACAGACACTTTTTTTTTTTTTTTTTTGGTCTAGTAGCACTTAATAAATACTCCTTGATTAAGAATTAACCTTAGAGCAGGGTTCATTTCCTGGTAAGACATGGAAATCTTAATATGTGATTTTAATTTTTGCTTCTCTGCCAAATTCAGTAATGCAGGTGGGGACCTTATAACTAAGATGGCTCTTGACTTTTGGCGGGCAGGAAGAAAGAGGGAGGACCTTCAGCTGAAGGACCTGGAACCTGTGCTGTCTGTCGGGGTCTTCAATAATAAACACAGTGAGTCCACAGGGATGAGGAGCCCCTTAACTCTGCCAGCAAACAGCCATCTGTCATTGAGCGTTTCCCAAAGCCACGGATTCCTGCTCACCTCTGCGGCTTTCCGAAAGTAGGGAATTTTCTTAGGGAAATTCCATTCTAGAAACCAATTAGCAGAGTTTCCAGCTGAGTCTTAAATGAGCTTTCTGCACACTGACAAAAAGACTCTCTGGGCCAGGTGTGGGCTCACGCCTGTGATCCTAACAATCTGGGAGGCTCAGGTGAGTGGATGGCTTGAGGGGAGGAGTTCCAGACCAACCTGAGCAGGAGCGAGACCCTGTCTCTACTAAATAGAAAAATTAGCCGATGTTGTGCCGAGCGCATAGTCCCAGCAACTCAGAAGGCTGAGGCAGGAGGATCACTTGAACCCAAGAGTTTGAGGTTGCTATGAGCTATGATGCCATGACACTACCCAGGGTGACAGAGTGAGATTCTTGTCTCAAAGAAAAACAAAAATTGTGAAGGAATAAACACATAATGTACTGTGGGTCTGGGTCAGGATCAGAGTGGTCCTGTAAGAGCATGGCCAGGTGGCAGTGATGGGCAGGAAACTCAGCTGTGTCTTGCTTTGCAGGTGGCCTGTGGCACAGTGGACTGATCGACAGAAACCTCATCGACTACTTCATCCCCTTCCTGCCCCTGGAGTACAGACACGTGAAGATGTGTGTGAGGGCTGAAATGAAGGCCCGGGGCTCTGTCGTAGATGAGGACGTTGTGACAAGAGTGGCAGACGAAATGACATTTTTCCCCAAAGATGAGAAAATCTACTCAGATAAAGGCTGCAAGACTGTGCAATCACGGCTAGATTTCCACTGAGCTCTTACCCAGATGTGTGAAGAGGCACCTGGGAGGCTCAGCACCCCAGGGCCCTTGCCTTTCAGAAACACTTTGAAGACCTCTTCAGGGTTTTGCACATTTGCACATAGAACTTTTGGGATGAAGAAGTTCCTAGAAGTTGAAACCTGAAAATATGGTCATCTGTCCCATCCACCTATCGTTTTGTAACGTAACAGCAGTCCAGCTCTTTGCAGTTGAAGATGAATTTTTAAAACCTTCACACTTACCATTACTCATCTTGACAAAAGTGCCTGAAAACAGCTGTGTCAGGGAGGCTCAGGGATTCTTTGTGACCCACAGTGCCCACACCTCAGAAGCTCCTGTCAGGACTAAAGAGGAAGCAGAGGAGCATTCACCCGCTGAAAACATTCTTCAGCTGTTGGGTTTTCCTTACACAGAGAGCCTTTGATGACTTGAAGAATTTTCAGAGTTGCTGGTGCCTACAGGATGGGCATCTTTGGGGGTGTGGCCCTGCATGCTGAGCACCCTTGATCTGGCTGAACTCTCCTCATGTGGGGTCGGGGTTCCACCTGAGGTCTCTGCAGTGGAATCCCTCGCCCATTGCTCACAGCCTTCTCTGTACCACCTCTCATCCTGAACTTCCCCAGCCTATCACAGAGAGAGACCATTGGGTTTGGATTTGAGTCCTTTGTTCCCGTGGTGAGATGTTTGTTACACTTTGCGTGTGGGTCAGTCTCTCACTTGATTCCAAAACCTTTTGAAGTCTGTAGGACACACCCATTCTCCATGATTGATACCTGCCCAAACTGAGGGGACAGTTTATACAGATTTTGCATTGCCAAAGAAGGAGTTTCAGTTGAACTCTAGGGTATTTTTTTGTAATGTTTTTACTTCTGAATCTCAGATACTAGAAGTATAGGACATTGCTTATTTTAAAGTACAGGAAGGACACAAAATGGAATAATTGTTTATTCCTATCTCAGGTACTCTTAAATGAATGGATTTTTGTTGTTGAATACGCGGCAACGTATGGTCACAATCATGGGTCATACAAGGTCAGTCTGAGGTTGTGGCAGGTATTGGATGTCACCTGATAAGGACACCCTTTGTGGCAGCACCAGACTGGACCGCCCTGATCACAGGAAGTAAGACTTAGATGCCACCTGGTGTGACTCATTCTGTGTCTCCTGTCTTAGGCAGCTGCAGACGCGTCATTAGAACCATGTGGCATTTTCACATGTAAAATGTGATAGTGTGCATTTATGATATGGAACTGCCTTACAGGATATCACACCTAGTCTTTTAAAAATGCCAAGGGAAGGCTTAAAATTTTAATACATGTTCTCAAATTGGAGTTAAGTTATATTATTTTTATAACCTTTTGGATATCTGGTCAAGAGGAGACAAGACTTTCTGTTTACAATGATGCAATCAAACCCAACACGTGTTGGCCACCTTTGGACCGCTGTTACTGAGTGTAGCTTGGCCATGGCCCAGCGTCCCCCACCTTTTATAAAATGTAGACAAGAGTTTGAATTTTCCTGGATACAAAATAATAAAGCCTAGATTTTATGATGTGAGTTGTCCCTTGCTAACTTTCCCCCCTAGTTTATTTGGTAACAAAGTCTAGAGTAAAGACTCTTCAACAGCTCAAGTGTTACTCTACTGTCCCTAGACAGGCAGGTGGGCAATCTGTACATCAATCATAGTCAGTACTTACGTTAAAAGCTGCTGTCCCTAAATATGGAGTTAAATTGGGTTAGGTGATGGACATTTTCACCAGAAAATGGACTTTAAAAAATACAGCGTGGCCATAAAATTCACGTGTAATTTTATATTGCCCAACGGACTTTATGGGCACCCTGTGTGTTGGCCCAGTGTGGTGGGCAGATTGAGTTCAGGAGTTCAAGACCAGCTTAAGCAACAGTGAGGCTCCATCTCTACTAAAAATACAAAACATTAGCCAAGCGTCATGGTGGGTATTTGGAGACCCAGCTACTCGAGAGGGTGAGGCAAGATGGCTTGAGCCTGAGGGTTTGAGGTTGCTATGAGCTATGATGATGCTACAGCACTCTACTGAGGGTGACAAAGTGAGACTGTCTTAAAAAATTAAAAATATATTCTCCACTTAATGGGTCTTTCTATATATTCTAAAATTAACATAGGAAGGAAATTGAGGCACTGGGAAAACACCACTCACCTTGACATTGTGAACTGAGCTCAGATGAGGAAACCTACCTGCCCCCCATCTTCCTTCCCCAAACTGGTAATAGTGGAAATCTAGTCATGTTGATCCAGTCACATTTAACCTGATCTCTTACCTCTGGTCAGTGAATTGCTAACATGGACCCGCTTCACAGGACTGAGGATTCACTGACTTAGGACTAGTAAATTCAGACCTTCCTCACTCTGTTTCTCTCCTGAAGGTTCTCCAGACCCAGGAGACCACCTTCCTCACTCTGGTTCTCAGGCTGATGCAGTTTCTTCTCTACCCCAAACTGCCTCATCTACAAAGACTAAGCTCTCCAACTTGTCAGGGGACCCCTGTGTTCCCTAATTAGGGGGCTCCTAGGTGCCAGAGCTGCAATTTTCAAGTGAGTGACTAGACCTAATCTGACCGCTGGGGACATTAACAGGCCGGCTTCAACCAGGTGCCAGGAGCTGGGCCACCCTAGAAGAGCCCCATTCTGGCTGGGGAGCGAGAGGCCTCAGACCTGCAGCTGCAAAGGTGTCCCTCAGGGTGCCTTTACCCTAAGAGCACCATGCCCACAGGAGCCCTGCCCTTTGTGGGCACATGCAGGTTGCACAGAACAGGACATTATCTCCTTCTGCCCCTCCTCCTGGTGTCTCAAGTTCCATGAACCTGGGTAACAGAATGTGATTCCAGGGCAGCTGGGTGAGGGGCCAGAGCTCAGGAGTTCAAGACCATGGACCTTGCAGTCCTGTATGAGACTGTTCTGTTCCAACCTGCAATGCATCTGCTTAGCCCTCACGGCCCACAGCAGAGGGTTTCTCTCCCCCAGAAAAGATGTACTCACAAGTTTCACACATGTAATTTTATTACAAAGTGGCATCTATCTGCATTTATAAATAACACCATTCTCAGCATCCTCTGAAGGGGCTGCTAAACTTTCCTAGGTTGGGGAGTCCTGATTTAACATAACAAAAATTAGTGATAAAGGAGGCAAAACATTTAATACAGCAAAGTTTGCATGTGATCTTGAATCCAGGGGACAGCAGGCACTGCTCCTGGAAGGAAAGGGAAAGCGGAGCCAGGCCTGCTTTTGCAGAGCCAAGTACTGCCAAGTGACAACCTGGAAATGCTTTTCCTTTTAAAAGACTCTGGCTCTAACAAAATGTTCACAACATTGCTAAGACCATCCCTTGGAAAGGGCATTTCAGGTTTGTCTGTGGTGCCTAAGCACGTCCTATTGCCTGAACCTTTATTTAACCACTGCACTGCCTCCAGCAGCCTGGCTCTGGTCACCTGGCCCAGTTCTGACTGGTGTTCCAGCCACGTCCCCAGGAATGCCATCCTCTGGAATAAATGCCATAAGCTCGTGTGTGGGCTTGTTTACAGTAAAGATATAACAGTGTATGTTACAATGATAGGAACATTAAAGAAATACACAAAGCTGACAATTTAGAATCTGAGAAGTTTCTCATAATGTTAAAAACCATTTTAAATAAAGTTATCACATTTTTAATAAAACTTATTCATCCTTCCTTGAAACAGAAAACACTTGAAATTAAAACATAATTTTTTAAAAATCATGAGCCCTGGCACTCTGAGAGGCTGAGACAGGCCCATCATCTGAACTCAGGAATTTAAGACCAGCCTGAGCCAGAGCAAGACCCCACCCATCTCTAAAAGTAGCTGGGCTTTGTGGTGTGCACCTATCGTCCCAGCTACTCGGAAGGCTAAGGCAAGAGGATCACTTGTGCCCAAGAGTTGGAGGCTGCTGTAAGCTATGATGCCACAGCACTCTACCGAGGGCAACAGTGAAACTCTGTCTCAAAAAAGAAAAAAGAAAAAAATCTGAGCCCTGGAATGAGTGTGCTGGGAGCCTCAGCTCTGGAGGCTTTGCGTCCATGTCCGTGGTTCTAAGGTTTGATGACCTGCAGGCGCCGGGGTGAAAACAATGCCCTGGAGAATCCCGGCACCCTAATACAGGGAACGTTCTTTTCCTTCCACTCCTCACCAGGGAAAAGGAGCGGGGAGGTCCTGAGTGCTGTTTCTTCAACTCAGAGCAGACTCCCAGGCTGTCAGTCATCATAATAATAATCTAACTTGGTGAACACAGTTTTGCAGCCTTTGTCAGAGAAAACTCTCTCCTCCTTGGGGAAAAATGTCATCTCGTCAGCCACTCTGCTGATAATGTCCTCGTCAATTTCATAGCCTCGCGCCTGCATTTCAACTCGGATGCACATTTTTAGGTGCTTATACTCCAGTGGGAGGAAGGGGACAAAATAATCAATCAGGTTCCGGTCAATTAAGCTGCTGTGCCAGAAGCCACCTGGGGAAAGAAACAGGTGCTGCTCACCCACGTCCATCCACACACCACCTGCCACACTCTGGGGGTGTTGCCTGCACCCTGCCCTCACGGAGCTCCTGGCCCAGTGAGGCGGGGATGTTACTAGGTGAGCTCACCGACACCTCCATGTTGTGATACCTCTGTGATGGCAAATGGCACAGTGACTCCAACGGGATACCTTCCTCACACTGCCAACTTGGGGAAGCCTCGTAAGGTGTACCTTAGAGATGGCAGGTGGGACAGTTCAGAGCAGAGGTCAAGTGGAGGACATGGATTCACAAGCAGCCAGTTTCAGGAGAGTGACAATGAGAAGGGATCCAGGGAGACTACCAGCCAGGGCTCCTGACTCTCCTTGATGTGCTATAGTTGTGCCAGCCCCTGCAGAACAGCTAGAGAACCCACACTGAATCCAGAGTGATGGTGTGAAGACACTGCCATGGCTGAGCACGGGGCATGCACTTTGCAAGTGTCACTCACCCCAGGTGAGGACTGGCTATGCACCTGCCCAGGCCACTGCTCCTTTCTGAGATGACACGGTACCCACTGGGTCATCCATGAACTGGGCCGTGTCTTCCCGCAAAGCGTTTCCCTTTCACTTTGCTACTTAAATCTGCGACTAAGCTCCCTGATCTGAATTTCTTAATGCCTGAGGTTCATGCTTTTCATCCCCAACAGTGCTTTGCACACAGATGGTACTCAGTAAGTATCTGGCTGACTGGACTGAGTGGAGGCTATAGATTGTGAACAGTGATAAGCAGGACAGCTCCCACTTCTCTGGAGCCCAGAGGGACAGGTCACCCTTGAAGGCCCACTGCATCCTGGGTGAGGAGACCCTGCCAAACCAGTAGGTAAACAACTGCAGACGGTGAGTGGCATCCAGGGAGCAGGCGGCCGAGGAGCCGGGTAGACAGGTAGGGCCAGGCTATAGGCTGCCTCTGAGCGGAGCCTGAATGATTAGAGCCTAGTCATGTGGAGGCTGAGTGGAGTATTCTGGCAGCACAAGGGACCCCCACCATCTACTAACTCCCAAATCTGTCCCCTCAGCCTGAATGCCTCCCGGAGCTCCACTGGAAGGTGTGACTGCCCCCACATCCCTGCTCAGATGCCCCAACATGTCATCACTGAGCACACCTGTCCTACAAACCTGCGACCCCCCACCCGTTCTCCTTCTAATCACTCAAGCTGGATGCTTGATCCTTCTCTCTCATTCCCCATACAATCCTGCAGGACATATTCCTGTTTCTAACTCCAACATGTACCCAGAATCCACTCTGTCTGACCACCCACCACTGCCACCCTGGGCCCCTGCCCCTCTCGTCTCGTGTCTACCCAGCAGCCAGCGAGGTCCTGCTAAGCCGGTCAGAAGGGGCCACTGCCTGCTCAGAGCCCTGCAGAGGCGCTTTCTTCACTGGGAGTAAAACCCCTGGCACGCCAGGCTTTTCACGATCCGCAACCCGCCCCAAATCTCACCTTCCCTCTCACCTCCCACTCCCCTCCTGTTCATCCTGGTCCAGCCACAGCAACCTCAAGCACATGCCCACACAGGGCCCTCACACAAGAACGGAGGCTCTACAAGGGCAGGAGGTGCTCTTTGGTGCACTCCATGTTCTGGGTCCCTGGACCCTGCCTGACACCCAGCAGATGCTCAGTCAGTATTTGTGCATGAATGTTCAGCCACAACCTGAAGCCTGCCAAGACACATATGCACGTGCCCCTGAATGGCTTTGTAACCTCCCACCATGCGGGTTCTAGGCACCTCACCTGCCACAGCATTAGGTTAAGGTTTCTGTTTCCTGTGCTCATGTTTTTGGCATGCTAAGAAACTACCCAACACATTACACAGTGTTTGTCTTTGCTTGTGCACAAATTTACATAAAATACCCACACTGTTCACTTGACCCAAGTATGAATTTTTTTTTTTTTTTTTTTTTGAGACAGAGCCTCAAGCTGTCACCCTGGATAGAGTGCCCTGGCATCACTGCTCACAGCAACCTCCAATTCCTGGGCTCAAGCGAGTCTCTTGCCTCCACCTCCCAAGTAGCTGGGACCACAGGCGCCTGCCACAACACTCGGCCATTTTTTTTTTTTGGTTGCAGCCGTCATTGTTGTTTGGCGGGTCCGGGCTGGATTCGAACCTGCCACCTCAGGTGTATGTGGCAGGCGCCGAGCCGGAACTTTTTTTTTTTTGAGACAGTCTCACTTTGTCACAGCTCCCAGCAACCTCCAACTATTGGGCTTAAGCAATTCTCTTGCTTCAGCCTCCCGAGTAGCTGGGACTACAGGTGCCTACCACAACACCCAGCTATTTTTTGTTGCAATTTTCATTGCTGTTTTAGCTGGCTGGGGCTGGGTTCGAACCCGCCACCCTTGGTATATGGGGCCGGCACCCTACCCACTGAGCCACAGGCACCGCCCCAAGTATGAACTTTTTGGCTAGTCTCTTCTATTTTATTTTGTTGTTGTTGTTTTTTTGTTGTTGTAGAGACAGAGTCTCACTTAATCGCCCTCGGTAGAGTGCCGTGGCGTCACACAGCTCACAGTAACCTCCAACTCCTGAGCTTAGGCGATTCTCTTGCCTCAGACTCCCGAGTAGCTGGGACCACAGGCACCCGCCACAATGCCTGGCTATTGGCTAGTCTCTTTTAAATGAGACCATTTGCTTTGCCACCTCAAGAACACCTCAAGAAACAGAGCAGAGGTGTGGAGAACCATCCTGCCCAGCTTCAGCCAGCAAGTCAGACTCCCTCATGATGGCTCACTACCTCCTAGGCTCAAAAGTCTCATGATATTCCCTGGAAAAGCAGTGAGTTGCAACTTAAAAGCTCGGAATCAGGGACACTGACCAGGCCACAAGGCCTCAGGCAAGCTGCTACATCTCCCTGCTTTTCTGTCTCTGCCCTATCAGATTATGATGATGAGTAAATGGGACGTGCAGGCAGGGCTTCCCTCCCAGTGCCCAGCGTACAGCAGGCCCAGCCACCATGTGCTGTTGTTCTCAGGGAGTACAAAGAAAGGGAGGGACCCAATAGGCCACCTCCTCCCCTGTGCAGTCCAAGGCAGCCTTCTTTCTTCAATCACCTGCTTTTCTTCGACCAAAGAAAATCATTTCGCTAAAGAAAATGAACTGATTTTTGACATCTTGGGAATAAAGAATTGGTGTCTGTTTTAATTTTTTTGTTTGAGACAGGGTCTTGCTTTGTTGCCCAGGCATGAGGGCAGGGTCATGACCATAGTTCACAGCAACCTCAAACTCCTAGGCTCCAGAGATCCTCCTGTCTCAGCCTCCTGAGTAGCTGGACTACAGGTGTTCACCACTGTGTCTGACTGATTTTTAAATTTTTTGTAGCAACAGGAGTCTTGATACCTAGGCTTATCTTGAACTCCTGACCTCAACTGATCCTCCTACCTTGGCCTACCAAAGTGCTAGAATTACAAATATGAACTACCATGGCTGGACTAAATTTCTTTTATTGCACAGCCAGGGTCTTGCTATTTTGCCCAGGCTGGCCTCAAACTCCCAGCCTCAGGCACAAGCCACCATGTCTGACTGCCTTTTATTTAAAACAGTGCTTCTCAAACTTTAGTATTCTAAAGTCAACTTGACCTTGTTAACACAGCATCTCTTCAGGAATTCCGACCAAGGAAGGGACTGGGAATTTGCATTTCTAATCAACTGCCAGGTGAGGGAGAGGGAGACACTGATGCTTTAACTGTTGCGTGCAGGGTTAGGATCAAGACGGGGTAACAGATGGACCTACTTACTGTTCTTGTTATTGAAGACTGACACGGACAAGGCATGCTCAATGTCTTTGAGCTTGATTTCTTCCCTCTGCTTTCCATTCCTCCAGAAATCTAAAGCCACATCTGTGATCCTTTCTGCGCCAGCATTGCTGTAAGACAGTTCCAGTGAGCAAGGACTAGGTTTCTCCTGGAGCCCCCAGGTTCAGGCCCAGGCCCCTTCAATCATTTCCTGGCCCTGACCTTACCTGAGAAACATGAAGATGGCTTTCTGGTAGGAGACCCCGTCTACCAGGTCGTAATAGTCCAGGAAGGGCTTGATGGCATCTATGAGGCCTGCGTGCATTTTATCCATTTCATCAAATATGAAGATGGACCTCGCACAGGCACTCACGTTGCCTCGAATCCACAACTGTAACTGATCCTGAATTATAAGGGGAAAAGCCAACATAAAGTTCTTAGCAAGGGCTGTCAAAACAACTTTCTCCCACCAAGAACAATGGCTGCACTTTAAGCAAAGCCCCATGCTTTTTTTTTACTGAGACAGAGTCTTTGTCACCCTTGGTAGAGTGCCATGGCATCACAGCTCACAGCAACCTCAAATTCTTGGGCTCAAGTGATCCTCTTGCCTCAGCCTCCCAAGTAGCTGGGACTATCCGCACCCGCCACAACATCCGGCTATTTTTAGAGATGGGGGTCTCACTCTGGCTCAGGCTGGTCTCAAACTCCTGAGCTCAAGCAATCCACTTGCCTCGGCCTCTCAGAAAGCCCCACACTTTGATTATAATTCCTATGCTGCCAGATACCACATGGATGCTGTGTCCAAGTTGCTGGTCTTTTGTCATCATGGCAATGTCAACACATATCCTGTGTGCTCTCGTCTTTTTGGCAGGGAGCAAAGACCAAGTGATCCATACTCTCATTCAATCCACAGGACATCCTGGAGCAGGCGGTGCTACTGTCTGATGGGAAAAGGGTGAGCATGGGCCCACTGAAGACAGCGCTCACGTGCTTTGGGATGAGCCTGGGGAGATGATACTCAAGTTCTTGGAACAATACCTAGAGATTTCTGAAATAAATTTATCTAACCAGAAATATTCTGTAAGAACATATTTGGGTAATTCTTATAATACTAAGAATCAAGGTAGGTAGAAAAGACTTTTGGAAGCCTTCAGAAAAATGGAAAACCTATTTAGAGATTTTTTTCCCCTCACAATGAGGTAGGGAAATTAGCTATTTGTTTTCTAAGACTCTGAAAGTTACAATGTAGGTCTTAACCTACTATTATTTTGGCTACTATGACACATGGTTACAATGTTCCAGGTGAGTATCTAATCTAAACACACTTCTGCTCTGTAGGTAGGGACCAGCCTGCATTTACAGAGAAGGAACCCAAGAGAGCTGAAGTGGTTGCCTGAGGCTATGTGGGAGTCACTGTTGAAATAAGGATTCACTTAGACCTGCTGGGCTATAACTGCCAAGTTCTCCCACTCTGCTATGCTGGTTGGCACCCAACAGCAGAGCACATGCACCATAAACACTGCTTGCATAACACTTCACTGTGACCTCTCAAACCCACCAAGGTAGTCACTATTGTGTACTTTTATAGATTTGGAAACTAAGGTACAGAGACATTAAAAACCTTGCTCAAAGTCAGATATTAATGTTTGTGGATGTGGAGCCACAATCCTAACTAGGATGACCAACTAATCTTGATTTACCTAGAACTATTTTCTTTTTTTTTTTTGAGGCAGAGTCTCATTTTAACCTTGGTAGAGTGCCATGGCGTCACAGCTCACAGCAACCTCAAACTCCTGAGCTCGCGTGATCCTCTCGCCTCAGCCTCCCAAGTAGCTGGGACTACAAGCACCTGCCACAATGCTTGGCTATTTTTAGAGAGGGGGTCTCACTCTGGCTCAGGTGGTCTCGAACCTGTGAACTCAGACAATCCACTCGCTTCAGCCTCCCAGAGTGCTAGGATTACAGGCATGAGCCACCGCGCCTGGCCTCCTTTTTTAGCACTAGGAGTGCAGCATCCCAGGGACTGCTGGACACTTGGTGATGGTCACCCGGCAGAAGGAAAAAATGTATTCACATGGGTGACTGTTTACATCTCTGTTTACATATGTTTACATATCTGACTGTTTTGCCCACATTTTAGGTCTGTTACACAGATCCTAAAAGGCAATAGTTACTTTATTTGAACATTTATATGCCAGAAACCAGGTAACATATTTGACTGACAGAGGTCATTGGATTCTCATAAGCATCAAGTTGTAAAGAAGAACCTTAAAGCTGTTGGTGAGAGAGTTAGGACTCAAATCCAGGTGCATCTGCCACCAAAGTCCAGGCTATTCATCAGTGAGTTAAACTAGTTAAACAAGCAGTTTGCAACAGTTAAGTTAAATAAACCTAGCCTCTCTAGAAGTGTTTTCTCTTTCACAAAATGAGTATGGCCTTTAATTTAAATTACGTCCATATCTAAAATTTTATGATACAACTTACTCATCTGAGTATCACCAGGCATATTTTCAGACACCTCCGCAGAACTTTCATGATGTGAATGCCCTGTGCATGTCAAACCTTCTGTAATTTCACCTCCCCACCTTTCAAAGGGGAACCGACACATGGAGCCATTTTCAGGGCTCACTCATTCCAACATGGAATTCCCAAGTCCCATCCCACAGCAAAGGAACCTCAAACCTGGCGCCATCCAGGAAGGACTCCAAATGACTGCCCTTGCCTTGTACAGGGTGATGTTCGAAGCATGTGGAAAGTGCAGTGTGGCCACAAACAGATGGACGTAGTCACTGTTCAGACCACCCTCGTAAATATTCTCTGCAATAATCTTGCTGACAAAATTTTTGCCAGTGCCTGTCCACCCGTGCAGGGAGAGGGTGAGAGGCTTCTTGGGCTTTGGGTTGTTTATGAAACCAGACACAGCATTTAAGATGATTTTCTTTGCAAGATGCTGTCCAAAGAGCTTGTCGTCCAGATCCTTCTGCAGCGCTGGGAAAGACAAAGCCAGTTAGGAGCGGAAAAAACAGCTGGCAAAACGTAGCCACATTTACAGGCCCATGAGAAAAGTCAGCTAAAGCCAGCTAAGCACCTTGTGAAAGGCGGAAATATGGTGAGCTGTAAGCACTTGCCAGGAGGGGAACCGCGGTCCAGGGAGCCCTCCCTTTGCCGGTCCTGCCTGTTCTAAAACCCTGGCGTTGCTCCTTCCTGAGACAGGCCCCGGGTTCCACTGCAACGACCAACAGTTTGCACCACTAACCCCTGCGTGGCTCCTCACACCCCACGGCAAGAGCGCAGCTCGCCATCTCTGCTCGGTTCCGGAAGGGTCCCCACCATCCTTCCTATCTCCAGCCAGGAAGGAAGCTGAACTCTCCTCGAAGGAAGTTTACAGCCGGTAGACCCCTAGTTCTGTGTGGATCGGCCCGACCTGCCGCTCGTCTCCCCAGGCCAAAGTCCGGCCTATCTGTGGTCATGGCCAAAGAGCCAGGCCCCATCCTGCAGCCCGCGGACTGGTCCTCTCTGGGCTGAGCTCTGCCCAGACCCAGCCTTCCTGGGACCCTAACCCCCCAGCCCAGCCCGGCCCCAGCCTACCCTCTCGGCTCAGGCTCCGCTTCTGGCCGCAGCACTCGGTGAAGAGGCAGTAGAGGCGCGGGTAGATGTAGCCGGTGAGGACGCCGGCCAGGGCTAGGCCCAGGCTGATGGGCTCCACCGCCCGCACCACCAAAGGCGCCAGCAGCAGCAGGCACAGAGCAGCCCGGCCCGGCTTCATACCCGGACCCGCGCCGCCCAGCGCGTTCTCGCGCTGACCGCGCGCACCCGTGCTACCTCCAGCCTCGGCTTCCGGTTCCTCTCGTGGCGGAGGCATCTTTGTTCGGGGCATGTCTTCTTCCGCCGCCGTGGGCTGCCATCTTTCTTACGGGCAGAGCCCTTGCTTGCCTGTGGGTTCCGGCAAGCCCCTGTCAGCGATGGAGTTTTTAAAGGCTGCTTCGGTGGTTGTTTGCGTGCGAGCATTCATTCATTCTTTCATTCATTCATTGGCAGAGTCTCACTTTGTCGCTCTCGGTAGAGTGCTGTGGCGTCGCACACTCACAGCAACCTCCAACTCCTGGGCTCAAGCGATTCTCCTGCCTCCGCCTCCGGAGTAGCTGGGCCTACGGGCTTCCGCCGCAACGCCCGGCTATATTTAGAGACGTCTCGCTCTAACTCAGGCTGGTCTCGAACTCGTGAGCTCAGACAATCCACCCGCCTAGCCTCTCAGAGTGCTAGGATTACAGGCGTGAGTCACCGTGCCTGGCCCTGGTTATTTGCTTTTTAAAATAATATTTTCTTTTTTTTCAAGAAAAGTTTTAGTTTTACAGAATGGTTGAGAATATACATATACCACCCATGCAAAATTCCCCCATTACTAAAATCTTACATTAGTATGTTACATATGTTACTATTACTGAAACACTGTTGCTCTGTTATTGTTAACCAAAGTCCATAGTTTATTCAGATTTCCTTAATGTCTTTCTGCTCCAAGTTTCCGCCCAAGGTACCACATTACGTTTAGTCCTCACGTCTCCTTAGACTCTTCTGAACTTTGATCATTTTGAGACGTACCAGTGACATCTTTTGTAGGATGCCCCTCTCCTGGATCTTGTCTGATATTTTTCTCATTATTAGACAAGGGTTGTGGGTTTGGGGAGGGAAGATCATAGAGGCAAAGTGCTGTTTTACCAAGTATATGCACCACGTGCTTGACTTACCACTGTGGTTAGGATTTGTCTTGTTTTCCCACTGTAGTTACTCTTCTCCCCACCCCTCCTTTCCACATTGCAATCATTGGAAGGAAATCACTAAGCACAGCTCATGTCTAGAGTAGAGTTTTGCTCCACCTTGAGGGCAAGCCATTGACCCCTAGTTCTGTGCAGAGCAGCCCAACCTGCAGAAATTATTTGGAATTCTTCAGCATAGGATATTTGTCTCTTCTCCCCCATTTATTGGTACATTCAACTATTTATATTAGTTTGCACCCATGGTTATTTACTTTATACTTTGGGTGATAATGCTATTTTTTTTCCTCATAAATTGTTCCCATTTTGGCCATTGGGGATTTCACTTGGTTCTTTGTGCTCTTTTGACATATACCCAGGATGTATCAATGTTTGTTTATTTAGTTTGGTGTTTTGTTTTGATCACGCCATTACTTCTGGCACCCCATGATACTCCAGGATCATCTTGTTCCGCCCCAGTTTTTGAATCAGCCATTCCTATAAGGAGCCCTAGTTCCTTTTAATGGTCTTAGAAACTAAGATCTATGAGAGGCTGAGGCAAGAGGATCACGAGTCCAGGAGTTTGAAGTTACAGTGAGCTACGACTGGGCCACTGCCCACTAGCCAGAGTGAGCCCTTGTCTCTAAAAGTAAAAAGACAAGGGTGGCGCCTGTGGCTCAGTGAGTAAGGGCACCAGCCCCATATACCGAGGGTGGAGGGTTCAAACCTGGCCCTGGCCAAACTGCAACAAAAAAATAGCCAGGCATTGTGGTGGGCACCTGTAGTCCCGGCTACTCAGGATGCTGAGGCAAGAGAATCACCTAAGCCCAGGAGTTGAAGGTTGCTATGAGCAGTGTAATGCCACGGCACTCTACCTAGGGCGACAAAGTTTAAAAAAAAGAAAGAAGAAGAAAAAAGACAAGAAAGCAAGATCTAGGTGGTGGGTGTGCTCCTTGCTACTGAACCATCATTTCTTTCAGGCCTTCTCTGATGACTGAGCAAAGGAACATGTATATACACCAACCAGTGTTTGTACACCTATCTGTGAATACTTCTCTACGAAGCCATCTGTACCTGTGTTAAGCTAAACATGAGCTCATATGAACACATCCAAATCTAACCCATTACAGGTTATTTGAGCTCCCTCCCCTCACTTGACTCTAAATTTCCACTCCTGACAGTTGGAAATCTGGCTCCCACCACCTGGTGGCCACTTTTACACTGGGCAGCTTCCCTTTTCTTGAGCAAAGGGCACTCCCTGGCAAGTGGGAACTGTTCATCCTACAAATGTGCCCGTGTGCCAGGGGATGTGCTAGACTGAGTTACTCTTGTGTGTTGTGGGATCTAATGTTTGTCAAAATAGTCTGGAAACATTTTTAATGCTCAACTATCTCACATTGCATTAAAACAGTTTTGTACACTTATTATATGCCAAACACTGCATACAGGGATCACTCATTCAGTCACAGCTTTGATCATTGCCTGTGTTAGATTATGGGCTATATGGCCTGGGGATTCAAAGAAAAAATGAGGCACATCTGGCTCTGGCCTTCATTGAGCTTACATTCTAGTAGAGGGGAAGAAAAGATTCTTTGTTTTACAGATGAGAAAACTGAGGCTAAGAGGGAAAGGGATTTGCCCAAGTGTACAACTGTGAGCAGGGTTCAGAGGTGATTTCAGGGCCAAACCTCTGTAACCCCATTACCTGCTGTAAATCAGCTCAGAAGTCAATATGACCAGCTCTTTCCTACCCCTGCCCATGTAAGTGCCTCAGGAAAAATGACAGGGTAAGTGGGAAAGGAGTGACAGCCAGCAAGTTGGAGCATGTCTGTGACTTTTTGACTAAATGAGAAAATCTCAGTAATTCAGTTCTATATGTGAGCTACCCAATCCCTGGGCTTTTTTTGGGGGGGGGGGCCAGGGTCAGGTTTGAACCCACCACCTCCGATATATGGGGCCGGTGCTCTAGTCACTGAGCCACAGGCACCGCCCAAACCCTGGGCTTTGAAAACATCTGATGTTGGTATAAGTAAACACAATACAAACAATAAGATTAGATTCATCTCATATTTAATAATTCAATTCTCAAAGTGGTAAGAATTTTTGATTTTTCTCTTTTAAGGAAACAGGAAACTTTGTAAAAGTCAGAAAATGCCAATATCCCTTTGTTCTCATCCTAGATTTTTCCGCTGTCAGCTGGACCCACCCTGGACAATCAAGGACGGATTTGTGACCCCCATTTAATATGTGAAAGACATGATTGCATAACAATAAAAGCACAATCTAAAGGGTGTCATCACACCATGAACGCACAGTTGTTTCCTCTTGACTCAAAACAAATATTGAGAGGAAGGCAACATATTACAAGCAAGATTTAATAATTCTCATGATAGAGTTTGCCCCCAAATAGGAAAACTAAATGTTGTTTTGTTTCAAAAAGTTACAAATTTAGTGCTTGAGGAATCCAGCAGGTAAGCAGCAGTCTAATTGGAGTCTGCTTTTGGAACTGTCTACTAGCATACAAGCAGGCTTCAGGAGAAAGAGGGAGAGACAGAGAGAGAAGGGAGGAAGGGAGAAGGTGCTATTTACATCATAGTCTGCCCGTCTCAGTACCGCCTATTCATCTTCTTGAACTTTTCATAGTGATAGTCATCAGTGGCCTTCTCATTAGCAGGGCGCTTGCGGTTAGGAGGGGACCCTGGGAAGGAAAAAACCAGAGCAGGCTGTCTGCCCTGCTGGCGCCCACTGCTCGATTCTGCTCCACGTGGGCAGGGAGACTACGCCTGTCTCGTTCCCTGCAGGTACCCAAGTGCTCAACCTACTGCTTTAAGAATACAGAAGAGCCTCAGTAAATACCTTATTTATGAGTAACTTTTAACTTATTTCTGCTTATTGAAATATTTAAACTTCTTAGTTTCTACTGTGCTTGCTAGCCTAGTGGGTCCTCGGGGCAACCCAAGAGTAGGTTCTATAACTATCTCCATTTTATAGATGAGGAAACCGAGGCTTGGAAAGGGGAAGACAGACAGTCAGCATCCAGAGATTGAACTGGAACCCAGATGCCTGCATTTCAAAGCTCCAGCTCTGCCCCTTCCCAGCCCCACTTTGCCTCCACAGATCCCCTAGAGCACTGACCACTCTGGGAAGCCCCAAGACCTCTGGGCACTCACGCTCAGGCTCTGGCTTCTCTGTGTCACCCACTCTCAAGGGTCGGGCTTTGGGCTCTTCTTTGTTTCTCCGTATGGGCGCGTTGAGCTCCTCATGATAAACTGGACCAAAAAAGACCAGAGGACACACCACATAGAATATGAGGTTCCTGGGGACCTCAATCCAAATAGGGGAAGGGGGTGGGGCCGCATTCCCTAAGAGGCTCACATCGGTTGTGCTGCACGTAATTCACAGCCATGTTCGTAGGCACGAAGGATGTCTCACTGTCTTTCTTCTTATTCTGCTGCTCTGCCAGTAGACGAGCCTTGGCATCCTCCGTGGAAATGATATTTTTTATTTTAGCACTATGGGGAGAAAGAAACCACACCACATTTGAGACCACAGCATCTTTGGTACTCAGGTGAATTCAGTGGTGAGGCTGGCAGCCCACACTGTTAAGAAGCAGCGGTCCCAGGGCACATAGTTCTGTGTAGTTCACCAAGCACCCTTGAAGTCACATTCTAATGGTGCTCTCACAGCCATTGAAGAACTAGAATTGATTTTCCTCTTTTGATTAAGAGGAAATGAAGTCTCAGAGAAATAAAGTGAACTGCCTAAAGTTCAAAGCTAGTGAGACCAGAAAAAAAGGAACCCAGAAGTCTCTCAATTTTCTCTGTACCCCAAGATGATTCTGATCATTGTATTTCTTCCATGACAATCCCCCTTACAGATATTTTGTAGTTAAAATGAAAATGAGGATCATGGGGGTGGGGAGGGTGAGGTTTTTATTGTTTGTTTTTGTTTTTGTGGAGACAGAGTCTCACTTGATTGCCCTTGGTAGAGTGCTGTGGTGTCACACAGCTCACAGCAATTGCCAACTCTTGGGCTTAGGCGATTCTCCTGCCTCCACCTCCTGAGTAGCTGGGATTACAGGCGCCCGCCACAATGCCTGGCTATTTTTTTGTTGCAGTTTGGCTAGGGCCAGGTTTGAACCCGCCACCCTCAGTATATAGGACCTGTGCCCTATCCACTGAGCCACAGGCACCACCCAAGGGAGGGTGACCTCTTAACATGGCTTTTAACCTTATGTTAGAAGAAAGCAGAAGAATAAAGAGCCTGATTAGGACAACTGAAGAGCTGCGAACAAAGGCTAAAGAAACAGTGGTTAGGGTCCCTTAAGTCTCTTCAACTCCTCTGACCAAAACCTCAGAGTAACTCTTGGTGACAACCTGCTGGAGAGATTCTAGTTTACATTAATAGGTTCCTAAGGACACAGGGGAGAAACTGTGTCCCTGTAAATTTTAACTAGACAGAAGAGAATTCTTCCCTCTGCCTACAGGGTCTGAAACATACTCAATGCCAAGGTCCACTTCAGGGATACCACTCAGCATCTGGTTGGAAAGCATCTCCTCAGTCTTCTTTGCTGAGGAAACACGGATGTTTTCTGGAAGTTCATAAAGACAGTCCTCTGCATTCTTTGGTTTGACCTTCTGTTCCTCATGTTCCACAATCCCTTTCCTCTTCTTCAGCTCTGTCTCAATGTACTTCATCCTGAAATGAGAAACCCACAGGTTTCAGGGAGGAGCAGGAAGCTCACAACAGATGCCTTCCAAATCAGTGGTCCCTGACACCGGCTCAGAGACAGGGGAGCCAAGTGAAGCGACATCATTTTCTCAAATGAAAACAACTTAAATTTTTTCATTAAGTGATAAATTTTCTTTTTTCTTTTTTTGAGACAGAGCCTCAAGCTGTCACCCTGGATACAGTGTCATGGCATCACAGCTCACAGCAACCTCCAACTCCTGGGCTCAAGCGAGTCTCCTGCCTCTGCCTCCCAAGTAGCTGGGACCACAGGTGCCCGCCACAACGCCTGGCCATTTTTTGGTTGCAGCCGTCATCGTTGTTTGGTGGGCCCAGGCTGGATTCGAACCTACCAGCTCAGGTGTACGTGGTTGGCGCCTTAGCCTGTTGAGCCACAGGTGCCGAGCCAAATGATAAATTTTCAACTTAAAACACCAACCTATTATTATGAGATTACGTCCTACTTATCTATTGATGTTATATAAGCTTCTTTGAAGATAGAAAAATGGTAGCTGTTTAACAGCCTTGTTGTCAAAATAAGAAGTAGGCCAAGTCCATGTTTATGCCTGCAATGTTTGGGGGAAATGGAACTAGGCATGGAACCTAAAATCCCAAGAACTACCCTTTTAAAGAACTTACTTTTGCTTTAGGGTCTCACTGTGTTGCCCAGGCTGGTCTTGAACTCCTTGGCTCAAGTAATCCTCCCACCTCAGTCTCCCAAAGTACTGGGATTACAGGTATGAGCCACGACACTTGGCCACTTTTAAAGAACTTTTAAGAGGTTTTCAAAGTTTTTAGGCCTGGGAGATAGGAAGAGAGGGGCCAACTCTGACATCTTTTAGAAAATTTTACAAGTGTCATCTGTGACTAAACATTTTGGACTCTATCTGATTGGAGCCCAGCTCCAATCACTCAAGGCCAAACACTGACACATGTAAGACTGACACTTACATGTCTGCATCCTCATCCCTTCGGTTGGTTTCTGCAGAAAATGAAGTCCCCAGATGAAGGTCTTCCTCTTCACTGATCCTGAAAGAAGACAACAATCAGGCAGAGCTTTCAAGTCACAACTCAGGAAGGCTAGGTTTTATTTTCTAAGGAAAAAACAAGGACACAACAAAAAAACCATAAAATCCTGTTGATGCATGGGAGAAAATATACAATATGGTATGATATGTAAATAGAAGAAACTAGAAATATATGCAAACAAAGTGTTGGCCTCCAATGATACTTCTGAGAGTGGCTAAAGCTGTCTCTTGGTAACTGCTCCAAGACTACTTAAAGGTGCCGAACTCCATGGCTGTTCAAGTCCTTTCTATAAAATGACGTATATGGTGTATTTGGATATAACCTATGTATATCCTGCCACATAGTTTAAATCATCTCTAGGTTACCTATAATACCTAATACAATATAAATGCTATGTATATAGTTATTGTACGTAGTCCTTCATTTATAATTTTTTTTTTTTTTTGGAGACAGAGCCTCAAGCTGTTTCCCTAGGTAGAGTGCCATGGCATTATGGCTCACAACAACCTCCAACTTCTGGGGTCAAGCGATTCTCCTGCCTCTGCCTCCCAAGTAGCGGGGACTATAGGCATCTGCCATAATGCTTGGCTACTTTTTGGTTGCAGCTGTCATTGTTGTTTGGTGGGCCTGGGCTGGATTCGAACCTGCCAGCTCAGGTGTATGTGGCTGGCGCCTTAGCTGCTTAAGCCACAGGCGTCGAGCCTGTAATTGTGTTTTTATACAAAACTTACACATGGGTTTGTAAAACAATCATAGAATGATTCTATACCTAGTCCGCTCTAAGCTAACTTTTGAAGATTTTTTGTCTTCTTTTGTTTTTAATTAAGATACTCTTTATAAAACATAAAGGCTACTTTAAGATAGCCCATTAAAGTCCCTGCTCTCTGAGGACAAATAGACTGGGGCAGGGATAAAGGTGAGTCTGCATCTCAACCTGTTCTGCACTTACTTATCTTTGCCCCTTTCCTTCAGTTTCTTCATATCCACCATACCACCTGTCTTCATTTGAAAGGGATCATCCTGCAGAAAACAAACGCAGCTTAGAGGAAGCATATAAACAAACAGCAGTGGATTTTTTTTTTGAAGCACAATCACCCAACTGGAGAGCAGCCACAGGATGAACTCCTGTTACTGTCAGAGAAGACTCCATAACTTACTACTAAAGTAGTCTCTTCTTGTATCTTCTCTCCCACCAGCAGGGCCACAGCACTGAACAAAACCAAAAAAAGGAGGGGAGGGAGAGAAAAATGGCACAATTCAGAGATGAGGAGGAACACTCAGGAAGTCTGTAGATGGAAACATTAATGCAAGGGGGAGAGTTGTGAGGGGTAGGCAAGAAAGCTAGCTGAAAAGTCCATTGGAATAAAACAGGGCTCAATAAACACTGTACATTTTGGGGGTGGAGAAGGGGATGGTACACTTTCCTGAAAAGCTATTTGGCATTATACTGGCCTAGAAATATCATATCTACAATTTTGCCATCAGGGAAAATGCAGCTAAATACATGTAAAAGAGTATCTACAGCAGCTTTGGTGGTTAAAATTCACAAGATGACCTACATGACCCAAAATAGGGGATTTGTTAACAAATTATGGTACATATATCTGGTGGCCGTCCTTATTAGATAGAAGGAAAAAAAAAGGCCACAGTATGGGTGAATGCTCATAAAATAACAGTAAGTTGAAAATAGCAAGGAATAAAGTACATATAAAGTCGCTCACAATCTTTACAAAAGAGAGAGAGAGGGAGGAAAGAGATTGGAAGAATATTTAATGTTAACACTGGTTATCTCTGGATGGGAGAATTATGGGTGCTGTTCATTTTCTTAATTGTACCTTTCTAAAATTTTTAAACTCTTAAGGATCAACGTGCATTTCACAATTAATCGGATGCAATAAGAATACGAGTAGTGACCTGTTTCTGTAGCTCTGGAGCATACCCTAAGACCACATGGCTGGGGACGTGTCCTTGTTAAACATTTGCAAAGAACGCCGGTCCCCTCTTCGGGCAGTACCGGCATATGGAAACAGCTACGTCTGAGAAGATATTTGGGACAGGGACCTGGGCGGGGGCGTGTCTGTCATCCCCGCTTCCTCCTCCTCCTCACCTTTCATCCGCGGTACCCACCTCACCCCGTTGGGTCTCTTCCTCAAGTTTTGCACCTCTCTGGTCTCTTCCAGTTTTAATCTAAAAAGAAAATGGCAATGCCTAGGTTAAGAGAGTCTCAGCGGAACCCAGAGCCAACAAGCCCCTTCGAGGGCATCCCTGCCCCACTTGCTGCTGAGATGCCAGAAGAGTGGTCCAAAGGACGACCCTACGCCTAGATCCACGGCACATCCTGGGGGCATCTCTATCAAGTGTGCGGCCTTAGTGGGGGCGGCCTCATCCCTCAGGAGTCTCAATTTCTTTGCCCGCAAAAAAGACAATAACCCTGGTCAGTGAGTCCCTCAAGCCAGTCTCTCTGTTCCTGGCCTCTGGAAGCCCCGTACCAAACTCACCGAACCTCCTCTGAATCCTGCTCATCTTCCTCCGACTCAGAGTCCGCTCGGCGCCGACGAAAAGTCTTTCTGGTGACAGGCATGGCGGAGCCGGCCCCTCGGACCAGCAGCCGACCCTCGGCACTGTGGCCCAGGCTGCTTCCGGCGCGCCGCAGTCCGGTCAGAGCGCCAGCCCCGCTTGGCCCCACCCCAAACGCACAGCCCGCGTGGTCACGGCCTCTACTCCGTGACGTAGCTTCTCCTGATTGGACGGCCGGGAAGGAGGGGCGCGGCCGGCCAGACCCAACCTTGCGCTGCGCAGCCTAGGGGGCGCTTGACTGACAGGCGGCGGCGGCGCGGTTGCGACGGCAGGTGAGTGCCGGTCGCAGCCGGCTGCTTCTGCGGGTCGGGCCTTTCCGAGTAGGCACGACCCCAGCCCAATTGCGGGCCGGCAGGTCCTATCCCTGCTGGGTGCGCCGAACATCGCGGCCAGGTGAGCGGAGAGCGAGACCCCCTGGCCGCTGCCGCCCCCTCCCCTACTCCATTCGGGGGTGCCTCTGCGGCCCCCGCACCCCACTGGGAGGTCTTCCGGGGCTCGTGGTTCCTCCGAAACGGAGCCCGCCCATCTCCAGTTTCTGCCGGGGCCTATTCCGGCGTTGAAAGTATGCTGGGCGCTGATTTTTGTTTCCTCAGCTTCTGTGCCCTGCCGTGCATTTTTTTCTTTAGGAACAAAAGATGACCACTTCTTTGCGGTGGTGAATTAAAGTCCCAACGCCGACTGCCCCGCAAATAAAGGCCTCCAGCTTCTTCTCAAGTAGAGGCGCGTCTGATGTTTTGAAGCCATCTAGGAGGGATTGAGGCCAGAGGGCCCCTCCTCGGGGCTTGCCGGCCGCCTCCATGGACCTTCACGGGTCTTGTTTTCCCCCTCTTGTCAGGAGGGCGGTCGCTCTGCCCTCCGCCCTTTCCACCCTAAAGCTGCTGTAAGGATAAAGTTTATTTTGAGAAACGGGTATTAGCAAACGCTTAGAAATAACTACATGCATAAATGTAGGCTTGTAGGACTTTTAGGAACCCCTGGAATAATAGTTTTCCTTTTCTTAATATGAGACTCGTTACTTTGAAATGAGTACCTCTTGTTAAGAACTTACTATGTGGCAGCGCTAGGCTAAGCATTATCTCAATGAATTCTCCCAGCAATCCTATGAGATAGATTTAGTTTCTCATTTTACAAATGAGGAAGCTGAGGCGGGGAGGAGCATAGGCGTCCTCAGTTACACAGCTAAGGAGTGGAGCAGGGATCAGTCGCAGGCTGCATGGTTGGCACTGGACCTGGCACAATAGGAGTTCAGTAAATGTTCGCTGCTGCAGCTATAGAAGGAGGGGCTGTTGGCGATTGTGTTTGGTTCCCTCTTCTGGAAGACCATTCTGAAGCAGGGCAGCATTTTGGGATGCTTTTTCTCTGGAACAGTCTCCCCTGAGATTGTTGTTCTCTGCCTTAGATTCAGGGCTTTTTGGAACAGCCTTTTGTCTTTGGTTTAAAGCCATCTGTTAAAAGTATCGAAGTTTTGCTCTCTGCAGAATGGTTCAGCCAAACCCAGATGCACATGGCATTCCCTGGACATCGTGTCCCTGTCAGCCGATGGAAAGCCTCCCTGGAATTGCTCACAAATTCCGGAGTTGATGTTTGCAGCTTTCACACTCTGAGTTGGCTCTGATTTGGCCCCCCAGCTACCTTTCCACCAGGGAGTACTGGACACCACTAAGAAAAGGTCCAGTGACATTTCTGGACTCTCCGCCTCCTCATTTGAAGTCCCAGGGACAAATGAGCTGCACCCATCCTCACTCTGTGAGGCCTGGATGCCCACCTGTGCTGCGGACTACTTCATTGAGCTGTTTAGAAAGGTAATGCTGGCTCGGAGCCTATGGCTCGACGGGCTAAGGCGCCAGCCACGTACACCTGAGCTGGCGGGTTCTAATCCAGCCCCAGGACCCATCAAACAACAATGACGGCTGCAACCAAAAAAAAAATGGCCGGGTGTTGTGGCGGGCGCCTGTAGTCCCAGCTACTTGGGAGGCGGAGGCAAGAGACTCGCTTGAGCCCAGGAATTGGAGGTTGCTATGAGCTGTGATGCCATGGCACTCTATCCAGGGTGACAGCTTGAAGCTCTGTCTCAAAAAAAAAAAAAAAGAAAAGTCTGGGTGGCGCCTGTGGCTCAAAGGAGTAGGGTGCCGGCCCCGTATGCTGGTGGTGGCAGGTTCAAACCCAGCCCTGGCCAAAAACTGCAAAGAAAAAAAAAGATGGCTCGGCACCTGTGGCTCAACGGGCTAAGGCGCCAGCCACGTACACCTGAGCTGGCAGGTTCAAATACAGCCCGGGCCCACCAAATAACAATGGTGGCTGCAACCAAAAAATGGCCGGGCGTTGTGGCGGGCGCCTGTAGTCCCAGCTACTTGGGAGACGGGGGCAGGAGACTCACTTGAGCCCAGGAATTGGAGGTTGCTGTGAGCTGTGATGCCACAGCACTCTATGCAGAGTGACAGCTTGAGGCTCTGTCTCAAAAAAAAAAAAAAAAAGAAAGAAAAGTCCCCATTCTTCACCTCCTCCTCATTACTTGTACACTATTTTGTGTGCCTTCTTGACCTCATGGCTTCTCTAGCCTTTTAGGGAAGATTCTGGGTCCGCTGCTGGGTTGAGACACCCACGTGACTGAGCACCCACGACTTACACTGCTAGTCTTTGGAGGGCAGAGCTGCCATTTGGCCCTGCTTCAGGGAGAGAGTTCCACCAGGCCTGAGTTCTCCTGTCACCAGGGGACAATTTACCACAGTTTACCAGGGGACCATCTAAAAATCGCTTTCACTTTTCCTCAAACTCCTCTGAGTTTCCTCACTGATGAGCAGGGAAAGTTGTATCTGTCTTGTTCACCTTGCTGAGATGTTGTGATATTAAAAGGTCACAGGGGCATGAGGCCTTTTCCATGGGTCAAGCCCTATTAGAGTTTATCATCCCTTGAGAGAAAAGAAAGGGACGTGGGACCCCAGAGGAACCTTCCTCCAACTCTTCTTCTTTACCCCCCGTTCCATTCATTCACCCAGCAGACATTGATTAGCACTGACTAATGTCAGGTAGTCTATGAGATGCTGGGATGCATCAGAGAGCAGAAAAGACAAACATTTCTGCCCTTATGGAACTTCCATCCTAGTGGAGAGACAAATGCCTGTGAGTCAGAGTAGGCACCCCATCCCCAGGCCTCCCCTGACACCTGCACCCCTTTAGACACCCCTCCTTTGAGCTCCCACAGCCCAGACATGGTATTGGACTGCAATGACCCCCTGACTTGTCTGTTTTATCATAGCTAGTGGGCCTCTGGGGGCAGTCACCCTGTTTCTCTCTATATGGTTGGCTCCAGGGTGGGGCGTGGCAGTGGGCTGAGACTTAAGACACATTCATTCAACACAAAATCAGTGGCATGAAACTAGTGAGTGATTTAGGCCATGGGCTTCCAGTAGTTGATTCATTCATTGAACAGGTTTTGTCGGGCAGCATCCATGTTTGTGAGATTAAGGTGGGGGTGGACGTGGGTGATGAAATAATGTTAGCTGGGTGTCGTGGCAGGTGCCTGTAGGCCCAGCTACTCTGGAGGCTGAAGCAAGAGAATCACTTGAGCCCAAGCTTTTGAGGTTGCTGTGAGCTATGACACCATGGCATTCTACCAGGGTGACAGAGTGAGACTCTATCTAAAGAAAAGATAAGGTTCTGCCTCTGCTCTGAAGGCTGCTTGCCATAATCTGAAAGGAAAGGGATGGAGAGGAAATAGAAGGAGGGAATGACCATCTACTGAATAGTAATCAGGCCCTGAGTAAGTCAGTTACAGTGTTACTTCTCTTTACCTCTCCAAAGGTGGGTATAGTAAACCCTATTTTACATGTGTGGAAAGAATCCACAGAGGCTCAGTAACTTCCCCAAGGTCACACAAGTAAGCTGTGGCTGACAGAGGCTGGAGGTCACGGGGCCCCTTACTCTTCCTACTGTAATCAAGACACAAGGTAGGATGAATGGTGCATGAGGACTAGTGACCCTTGAGGTGGGAGAGTTTGCTGAACGAAGGTCTTAGAGGCCATTAAGAGGAGGAAGCTGCCCAGTGAACCTTAAAGATAAGGTCATTGATGGGATGAGGATTGAGGGGGGCTTTGCTGAGAGTGTGTAAATCCTGGGGGACGTGGGACCCCAGAGGAGCCTTCCACAGGGGAGCTCATCCTTTGGAGAGTTCTTCAGGCTGGCTGAAGGGCAGGCGAGGCCCTGCACTCCTTCAAGAAGACTCTTGGCCTGGTTCCCACCATAGCCTCCATGGCACCAAGTATACCCCTTATTCTTGGTCAGTGTCAGCCAGATGAACAGATCTTTCTCTCCTGACTCCTTCAGTAAGTGATCAGAGTTGGCAGATCTTAACCCTATCCTGACAATAGACCTGCTGCCTTCCAAACCGTCTTTGTGATACCCACATTGCCCCAGCTTTCTGGGGTGGTGGCCCTCTCCACTAAACAACCCAAGGGGTTGCTCCTTGACATACTTTTTCATTGAAATGAGGAATGCCAATTCCTTTCCCCAAGCTGAACAGGAATTATATTATATGCTCAAAGTAACAAATCAATGTACCATTATAATAAAAGGGCCCACACACTGCAATGAAACAAATGTGACTTCAACTCCATTCTCTGCTTTCATGCTTACTGATCTTGAGCAAGTCTTTTGTGTGTATGTGTGTGTGTGTGTGTGTGTGGTTTTTGGCCGGGGTTGGGTTGGAACCTGCCACCCCTGGCATATGGGGCCGGCGCCCTACTCCTTTGAGCCACAGGCGCCACCCCTTTGAGCAAGTCTTTTATCATCTCTAAGCCTCAGTTTTCTCATCTGCTGGAGAGCTCATGGTACCTACATCATCCAAGTGCTAATCTGGTAGTTTCTCTCCAGCCCGGTTCTCTAATAGCTGACACAGAACACAATCAGACCTTGACTCTTTGGCTCTGAGTTTTAAAGATTCAGGGATAGGAAGGAGCAGGACAGACTCCTGGGTGGAAAGGGAATCCAGACTGAGCTAATCTGCTCAGGCCTTTATGGTTACTCCTGATAAAATAGTAATCAAAAATAACTTCGGTTCATAAAACTATTGTTAAGTAGTATACAAGGCACTTAAAATACTTCGTATTTAATCCTCAGTGGAGATATTCTTACTTACTCTTTCTAAAGATGTGGAAACGGAAGTCTTTTTTTTTTTTAATTAATCAATTTATTTATTTGGAAGGTGAATGCATGCATCAGTGAAAGAAACGGAAGTCTTAGAGTGATTGTCTTCCTTCAAGACCACTTGGGTGAAGCTGAGTTGTGATGATTCAGGTGCAGAAAACATAAAATTCTATTTTATCTGCATTTTATTCTTTTTAATTTTTTTTTTTTTTTTTTTGCCACGGAGTCTTACTCTGTCACCCTAGATAGAATGCATTGGCATCATAACTCACAGCAAACCTCAAACTCTAGGGCTCAGGTGATTCTCCTGCTTCAGCCTCCTGAGTAGCTGGGACTACAGGCACCTGCCACACTAGGCTAGTTTTCCTATTTTTAGTAGAGACGGGGTCTTGCTCTTGCTCAGGCTGGTCTGGTACTCCTGAGCTCAAACAATCCTCCCATCTTGGCCTCCCAGAGTGCTACGATTACAGGCATGAGCCACTGCGCCTGCCTGTCATGGTAAGTATTCTTACCATAAAGCAACAACTATTTTTGGAGATGATGGATATGTTTATTACCTTGATTATAGTGATAGTTTCTTGGGTATATGCGTATGTCCAAACCCATCAGGTTGTAGATGTCAAATACATGCAGTTTTTTGTATATCAATTATACACCATTAAAGCTGTTATAAAAAGAGATGCCCCAGGGCAGCGCCTGTAGCTCAGTGGATAGGGCGCCAGCAACATACAAGGGAACTGGTGGGTTTGAACCCAGCCCAGGCCAGCTAAAACAATAACAACAACTGCAACAACAACAAAAAAGCCAGGCATCGTGGCAGGCATCTGTAGTCCCAGTTATTAGGGAGGCTGAGGCAAAAAGAATAGCTTGAGCCCAAGAGTTAGAGGTTGCTGTGAGCTGTGACGTCTGGGCACTCTACCCAAGCAACAGCTTAAGACTCTGTCTTAAAAAAAAAAAAAAGGGGCAGCACCTGTGGCTCATCAAGTAGGGCATCGGCCCCATATACTGAAGGTGGTGAGTTCAAACCCAGCCTCGGCAGAACCACAAAAACAGAAAAAGAACCGGGCATTGTGGCAGGTGCCTGTAGTCCCAGCTACTCGGGAGGCTGAGGCAAGAGAATTGCCTAAGCCCAGGAGTTGGAGGTTGCTGTGAGCTGTGTGACGCCACGGGCACTCTATCGAGAGTGAAAAAGTGAGACTCTGTCTCTACAAAGAAAAAAAAAAGCCCCAAACCTTGGCCCTAGGCCTTCTGCTGACACTACTACAAAAATGAATTTGATCCTGAGCTTTTGACCATCCAAATCTTCTACCTTCCAAATCTCACTCCATTGTTTCTAGATTTGGTAGATTCTTCTTCACATCCAGATCCCTGACTGCAAGGGAGCCTGGGAAATGTAGTTTTTCACTTTCTATCTGTGCAGTCCAGGAAGGCAGGCTAGGAGGAAGGAAGGATAGTTGAGTGCCAAGCAAGCGTTTCCACCGTTTCTGTCTGAGCTCTTCTATTGGATCAACCTGCCCAGCTTCTGCTGTTGGTCTGGGCGAAGCTGACATACAGGTTTTTGTTTTTTTTTTTGAGACAGAACCTCAAGCTGTCACCCCTGGATAGAGTGCTGTTGCATCACAGCTCACAGCAACCTCCAATTCCTGTGCTCAAGTGAGTCTCCTGCCTTCGCCTCCCAAGTAGCTGGGACTACAGGCGCCCACCACAACGCCTGGCCATTTTTTGGTTGCAGCTGTCATTGTTGTTTGGCGGGCCCGGGCTGGATTCGAACCTGCCAGCTCAGGCGTACGTGGCTGGCGCCTTAGCCCATTGAGCCATAGGCGCTGAGCCTGTTTTGTTTTTTTGAGACAGAGTCTGACGTTGTTGTTCTCGGTAGGATGCCATGGTGTCATAGCTCACATCAACCTGAAACTCTTGGGTGTAAGCAATCCCTTTGTCTCAGCCTCCTGAGTAGCTGGGACTACAGGTGCCTGCCACAACACTTGGCTATTTTATTTTATTTTATTTTTATTATTTTTTTTTTTGCAGTTTTTTGATCGGGGCTGGGTTTGAACCCACCACCTCCATCCAGCACATGGGGCCAGCGCCCTACTCCTTTGAGCCACAGGCACACCCAACACCTGGCTATTTTAGAGATGGGGTCTTGCTGTAGCTCAGGCTGGTCTTGAACTCCTGACTTCAGGTACTCCATCAGCCTCAGCCTCCCAGAGTGCTGGGATTACAGGTGTGAGCCACTGCACCTGGCTGAGTTCAATATGTTTTAGTCTATTTAGACAGTTGCACCACTATCACCACAATCAATTTTAGAATGTGATGCTAAAAGCAGATATTCTCCCTCCAGCCCCAGCTTCTGACAACTAACTTACTTTCTGTTTTTATGTATTTCTGGACATTTCATATAAATGGAATCATACAATGTGTCACCTTTGCGTCTGTCTTCTTTCACTTTACATAATGTTTTCACTGTTCATGTTGTAGTGTGTATTGTGTCATTACTTCATTGGTTTTAAAGGATGAAGAATTTCCCATTGTATAAATCTATCACATTTTGTGCATCCATTCATTCATGGATGGGCATTTGGGTTGTTTCCATGTTTCAATGTTTTAGCTCTCATAAGTAACACTGCTATGGTCATTCTTGTGCAGTTTTTTTTTTTGAGACAAAGTCTCACTTTGTCACCCTCGGTAGAATGCTGTGGTGTCACAGCTCACAGCAACCTCCAGCTCTTAGGCTTAGGCGATTCTCTTGCCTCAGCCTCCTGAGTAGTTGGGACTACAAGCGCCCACCACAACACCCAGCTATTTTTTTTCAGTTTGGCTATGGCCAGGTTTGAACCCTCAGTATATGGGGCCGGTGCCCTACTCACTGAGCCATAGGCACCGCCCAACTTGTGCAGTTTTTTTGTTTTTTTGTTTTTTGTAGAGGCAGAGTCTCACTTTATCACCCTCAGTAGAATGCCATGGCATCACACAACTCACAGCAACCTCCAACTCCTGGGCTTAGGCGATTCTCCTGCCTCAGCCTCCCGAGTAGCTGGGACTACAGGCGCCCGCCACAACGCCCGGCTATTTTTCTCTTTTGCAGTTCGGCCGAGCCCGGATTTGAAACCTCCACCTTGGGTATATGGGGCTGGTGCCCTACTCGATAACCCACAGGCGCCACCCTGTGCAGTTTTTTAATGAACATATGTTTTCAGTTCTCTTGGGTGTATTTGCCTAAAAGTAGAATTGCTGGATCATATGGTAACACTTTTTTAACCTTTTGAGATCTGTCAATCTGTTTTCTACAGTGACTTCACCATTTTGTAGTATTTCCACCAACAATGGATAAGTGTTCTAATTTCTCCGAATTCTCGCCAACACTTGTATTTTCTGTTTTAATTTTAGTTACACTCATCCTAGTGGGTGTGAAGTGGCATCTCATTGTGGTTTTGATTTGAATTGCCCTAATGACTAATGATGTTGACCATTTTCTTTTTTGGCTGGGGCTGGGTTTGAACCCACTGACTCCAGTATATGGGGCCGGTGTCCTACTCCCTGAGCCACAGGTACCACCCCAATGTTGAGCATTTTCTTTTCTTTCTTTTTTTTTTTTTTTCGAGACAGAGCCTCAAGCTGTCACTCTGGATAGAGTGCTGTGGCATCACAGTTCACAGCAACCTCCAATTCCTGGGCTCAAGTGAGTCTCCTGCTTTCGCATTCCAAGTAGCTGGGACTATAGGTGCCCGCCACAACACCCAGACATTTTTTGGTTGCAGCTGTCATTGTTGTTTGGCAGGCCTGGGCTGGATTCGAACCCGCCAGCTCAGATGTATGTGGCTGGTGCCTTAGCCCGTTGAGCCACAGGCACCGAGCCATGTTGAGCATTTTCTTATGTGCTTATTGACCAATTGCATGTCTTCTTCACAGAAATGCCTGTTCAGATTTTTGCCCCTTCCTATTTTATTTTATTTTTTTCTTATAGAGACAGAGTCCCACTTTATCACCCTCGGTAGAGTGCCATAGCACCACACAGCTCACAGCAACCTCTAACTCCTGGGCTTAGGTGATTCTCTTGCCTCAGCCTTCCAAGTAGCTAGGACTATAGGCACCTGCCACAATACCCAGATATTTTTTGTTACAGGTTGGCTGGGGCTGGGTTTCAACCCTCCACCCTCTGTATATGGGGCTGGCGCCCTACTGACTGAGCCACAGGCGCCACCCTGCCCATTTTTATTTTTATTGTTTGAGGCAGAGTCTCACTCCGTTGCCCAGGCTAGAATGCCATGGCCTCAGCCTAGCTTTCTGCCTCAGCCTCTGGAGTAGCTGGGACTACAGGCACTCCGCCACTACACATGGCTAGTTTTGTTTTTTGGCCTCCAAGAGTGCTAGGATTTCTGGTATGAGCCACTATGCCTGGCCTTTTACTCATTTTTAAATTGAGTAATTTTTCTTTTATTATTGAGCTGTAAGAGTTTTTCATATTTTATGGATGCACACTTTTTTTTTGAGACAGAGTCTCACTTTGTCACCCTTAGTAGAGTGCTGTGGCATCACAGCTCACAGCCACCTCAAACTCTCGGGCTAAAGCTATCCTCTTGCCTCAGTTTTTCATTTTTAGTAGAGACAGAGTCTCACTCCTGCTCAGGCTAGTCTTGAACTCTGTAAGCTCAAGTGATCCACCTGCCTCAGCCTCCTTGAGTGCTGGGATTACAGGTGTGAGTCACCGCCCCCAGCCAGGGTGCACGCTTCTATCAAATGTGTGATTTACAAGTATTTAAGTATTTTGTTTCTTCTTCTTCTTTTTTTTTTTTTTTAATTGCAGTTTTTGGCCGGGCTGGGTTTGAACCTGAGACCACTGGTGTATGGGGCCGGTGCCCTACTCCTTGAGCCACAGGCACCGCCCGATTTGCAAGTATTTTCTCTCATTTAGTGGAGTTTTTTCATTTTCTTTTTCTAAAAAAAATTTATTGAGGTGAAATTCATATAAATTAAAATCAACCATTTTAAAGTGCACAATTCAGTAGTATTTTGTAAAATTGTTGTAAAACCACCACCTCTCTCTAGTTCCAAACATGTCACCCCAAAATAAAAGCCCTTATCATTAAGCAGTTTCTCCCATACCTCCCTCCTTGTGATAATCTGTCTGTAGATTAATCTGTCTTGGGTGTATTTGCCTAAAAGTAGAATTGCTGGATCATATGGTAACACTTTTTTAACCTTTTGAGATCTGTTAAAAAAATGTTTGTATGGATTTATCTCTTCTGGACATTTTAAATAAATACAAGGTGACATAAAGTTCATGTGCAATTTACTTAGAATCATATAATATACAACCTTTTATGTCTAGTTTCTTTCACTTAGCATAATGTTTTGAAGGTTTGTCCACCTTGCAACATACGTTAGTACTTCATCCTCTTTTAAGGATGAATGATATTCCCTTGCATGTATATACTACAATTTGTTTATCCATTCATCTGTTGATGAACTTTTGGGATATTGTAAGTAATGCTCCTATAAACATGCATGTGCATGTGCTCGTTTGAATACCTGTTTTAAATGACATATTTTGGGTATATACTAGAAGTTGAAAATGGCCCTTCTTTAAGGAAACACTAAAACTGTCTTACCATAGCACCTGAACCATTTTGTATTCCTACCAACAGTATATGAAGGTTCCGATTTCTCTATATCCTTGCTAATACTTGTTATTTTCCTCTTTAAAAAACAAATTATAGGCCTGGCCAGGAGGCTGACACCTATAATCCTAGAACTCCGGGAGGCTGAAGCAGGAGTGTCACTTGAGGTCAGGAGTTCCAGACCAAGTCTGAGCAAGAGTGAGACCCCCATCTCTATTAAAAATATTTAAAAAAGCTGGGCACGGTGGCTCATGCCTGTAATCCTAGCACTCTGGGAGGCTGAGGTGGGTGGATTGCTCTGAGCTCACAAGTTCAAGACCAGCTTGAGTTCTAAAAATAGCTGGGCAATAACTGGCCATTGTGGCAGGGGGCCTGTAGTCCCAGCGACTCCAGAGACTGAGGCAAGAGAATCGCTTGAGCCCAAGAGTTTGAGGTTGCCGTCAACTATGATGACGCCACGGCTCTCTACCCAAGGTGACAGAGTGAGACTCTCTCTCAAAACAAAAAACAAACAATAAAAAGAAAAGAGTTGGCCTTTGAGACTTTTGGCAGTGGCTGCTGAATTTGATACATACACCTGTTTTGATTAGCAGGCACATTATCTTACAGAACCTCTGGCAACATCAGCCCCATCTGCTTCTGCTGAACAGGGGTTGCCCTTTGAGAATGACCCAAGCTCTTTGGTTTGCCTCATCCTCCCCCCTCCCTGTTGTATCCTTGAAGCAAGATTGGGTGTCAGTGGACAATTGTATCATACTTATTCTTGGGTCACTTTATTTCTTTCAACTACATAGCCACTGTAGGCATTTGAGTTGATGCTACATGGTTTCCCCTCGTCAAGTCTTTGTTTGCTCATCTGTGCAAAAGAGCGCATCTGTTTGCTCAAAATGCAGACATTAACAATCCTTATTTAGTAGAATTTTGAAAAAGATTAAGTGAGATGATTATAAAGAGGTTTGGCATATAGGACTCATTGAATACATTTATCTCTAGTTGTTTTTTTTTTTTTTTTTTTTTTTTGTAGAGACAGATTATAACTTTATCGCCCTTGGTAGAGTGCCGTGGCATCACACAGCTCACAGCAACCTCCAACTCCTGGGCTTAGGCGATTCTCTAGCCTCAGCCTCCCAAGTAGCTGGGACTACAGGTGCCCGCCACAACACCTGGCTATTTTTGTTTTTGCAGTTTGACCAAGGCCGGGTTTGAACCTGCCACCTTCGGTATATGGGGCCGGCACCCTACTCGATGAACCACAGGCGCTGCCCAATTTACCTCTAGTTTTTCCTATCTGCCTAGTGTTCTGGGGCATGGAAGTACATAATCCTTAACATCCCTTCAGTAGTGGACCCATAGGTGGATTTCAATTTTGTCTTTCACATCAGGGTGGAAGGGTCATCCTTGTATAGGATAGAAAGTTATGCATAGTACTTAAGAGTATATTAGCTCGGCTCAGCGCCTGTGGCTCAGTGGGTAGGGCGCCGGCCCCATATACAGAGAGTGATGGGTTCAAACCCGGCCCCAGCCAAACTGCAACAAAAAATAGCTGGGTATTGTGGTGGGTGCCTGTAGTCCCAGCTACTTGGGAGGCTGAGGCAAGAGAATCACCTAAGCCCAGGAGTTGGGAGATTGCTGTGAGCTGTGACCACGGCACTCCACCGAGGGTGGTAAAGTCAGACTCTGTCTCTGAAAAAAAAAAAAAAAAAGAGTACATTAGCTCTACTGGACTTGAATCTGAGGTCTTGTCTCCTGTCCTCTCAGAATGGTTGAGATTTCAGGACAGGTGGGATGACTTCATTTGAAAGTATATCTGCAATTTTGTTCACAGAAGGATTGGAAAGGTCACAGGTAGGTGCAGAAGAAGATGTAAGAGTCTCCAGGCCCCTTCTGCAAATGTGAGAGCTGGCATACCCTATCTCAAGATCTCTTCCCCACCCTGGGGTGTGAAGCCAAGGGCCAACTTCAATGCAACTGACAGACTGAAGGCTGTGCTGTCCGGGTAGATAAGCAAGTAGGTGTCAGGCAGGGGGAGGGAGGTGTCAACCACAGAGCAGGGCCAGGTGACAGCAGCCTCAGCCTCACACCCAGCCCTGTCCTTGGAGTCACACCCTACAGCTGCTTAATTCTCTGAGCCACCGATGGTCCCAGACCCTCTCCTGACCCTGGACTCTTTACCTGGTGCCCTTCTAAAGTGACCCTATGACAGGGCTCCTGGACCCGTGCACTGAGCAGACTGAGAAGTGAGCTGGCTGGCCTCAAGGTTGGAGGTGGCAGTGGTTCTAAGTTGAGGATGCTTTGAGGTTCTCAGGGAGGAAGTGGGGCTTCTGGCTGTGGTTCTATTGCCTCCCTTTCTTACTGCGCAAGCCGACCCAATCCCCCGGTCCTACTGTGCTCTCATAACCCCAGCCTCCTAATAGTAAGATCTGTTGTTTGTACATCGCTTTCTATTTCAGCAACATCCAGTAAGCTTTCTTTTATTTTTATTTTTTTATTTGATTTTTCTTTTTTTTTGAGACAGCCTCAAGCTGTCACCCTGGATAGAGTGCTGTGGCATCACAGCTCACAGCAACCTCCAATTCCTGGGCTCAAGCGAGTCTCTTGCCTCCACCTCCCAAGTAGCTGCGACTACAGGCACCGCCTCAACGCCGGGCCATTTTTGGGTTGCAGCTGTCATTGTCCTTTGGTGGGCCCGGGCTGGATTCAAACCCGCCAGTTCAGGTGTACGTGGCTGGTGCCTTAGCCTGTTGAGCCACAGGCGCCGAGCCCAGTAAGCTTTCTGATAGCTAGACTCTAAATTCCAAGGTTTGGGTTATATTCCTGTGGGCGATATTCCCAGAAACTTGTCCAATGCAATCAATAAATTTGTGAATGAATGAATTCCAAGTTCCTGAAGGATGCTAGATGCTAATTCTGCAACTCGTTTGGCCAGTCCTTAGCTTTGGTCTCTGTCCATCTTGATTTTTCTGGGATTCCTATGGCCCCTTCTACCATAACACCTCTGTGGCCCTTGTCGCCTCTTTAAAGGCTCGGCAACTCTTCCCTGAGCTCTCATTCCCTCCGGGGCTTCACAACTCCAACTCCACTCCAGGTCATGTCATTCTCTTTTAATTGTATATATTTAGAATGTCAGACATGATATATATATATATATATATAAACAAAGTCTCACTATGTCGCACTGGGTAGAGAGCCATGGTGTCACAGCTCACAGCAACCTCAAACTCTTGGGCTTAAGCAATTCTCTTGCCTCAGCCTCCCGAGTAGCTGGGACTACAGGCGCCC
>CAUYON010099526.1:0-12942 GCA_963573935.1 Arctocebus calabarensis
CTATGGCTCCATGACAGAAGCTGAGAAACAGATGCTTGTTTCTGAAGTGAATTTGCTTCGTGAACTGAAACATCCCAACATTGTTCGTTACTATGATCGAATTATTGATCGAAGCAACACAACACTGTACATTGTAATGGAATATTGTGAAGGAGGGGACCTGGCTAGTGTAATTACTAAGGGAACGAAGGAAAGGTAAATGTAATCTTTTAAATGTAAGCTGGAAATGGGTCTCGTTTCATTTCTATTAAGCATCTTACTTTAGGATCAGAGACAAAGTACTTAGTAATGTAGAAGAGTATACTTACTGTTTGTTTAGTAGGTCCACAGTACTTTAGAAAATCCCTGATGAGGCAGCACCTGTGGCTCAAAGGAGTAGGGTGCCGGCCCCATATACTGGAGGTGGCAGTTTCAAACCCAGCCCCAGCCAAAAAGAAAAGAAAAGAAAAGAAAATCCCTGATGAATCAACTCCCATATCTTATATCAAAATAATCTATTTTCTTATTTGTATACTAGATAAACATCCTATCTTTGTAATTTTATTTAAAAATTATGTGTTGTATAACTGCTTTGGTTTTAGACAATACTTAGATGAAGAGTTTGTTCTTCGAGTGATGACTCAGTTGACGTTGGCCCTAAAGGAATGTCACAGACGAAGTGACGGTGGTCATACTGTGCTGCATCGGGATCTGAAACCAGCCAATGTTTTCCTGGATGGCAAGCAAAATGTCAAGCTCGGAGACTTTGGGCTGGCTAGAATATTGAACCATGATACCAGTTTTGCAAAAACATTTGTTGGCACACCTTATTACATGTCTCCTGTAAGTATCTCAGTATTTAGATACTTTTTTAACATCTTAATACTAAGCATTCAGATGCAGGGAAATTGAGTATTTTGTTTAGTAATATATTGTAGCCAAGAATTATCAATACTGCTTCATTTTATGTTTATATGCTTTTTCCCACGTGGGCTACTAGACCATTAAACTCCTCTATATCAGCAATTCAAGTTTTTATTGAACATCTACCCTGTACTAGTCTCTGGGATTACAAAGATGAAATGAGTTTTGCCTTTGCCCTCAAACTGTAGGTCATTATCACCTGTATCAGACTCAATTGGAGTGTTTGTTTCAAGTGCAATGTCCTGTACCCCAAACTCAAATCCAGTGAATTTGGATCTCTGGGCAGGTCTCTGGACTCTAATGGGATTGCTAGATCAGAAAAAGCGTATTTCTGATACCCCACTTTTATTTTGGCCTTTGCATTTAACTGACTCTGTAACTAATACTTACGGGTGGAGATTCCTGGGCTCAGGAAGCTTGTTTACTTCAGATAACATATTTTTTATGATGTTAACTTTTGTATATGTTCTTTTTTTGTTGCTTTTTCCTGAATGCCTCTGCAGAGTCCACCCACTTATTTGTTTTCTGTATTGCTGGATATTTTGTTTCCAAAATTTTTCATCATTATAAGGAACACTGCTTTGCAACTTTGTGTAAATTATTTTTTCTTCCCTTTTGGTTATTTTCTTAGAGTATGGCTCATAAGATGAAATGGGCAAGGTAAAAGGCATGAACATTTTGTAGCTGTTGTTAGGTATTGCCTGTTGGATTTAAAAACTTGAGTCAGTAGTGATAGCAACAATGTGTTAGTGAACGAAATCTGAACAGATAAAGATGGAGAAATAATTATTCATTTTTTTAGTAGTTTACATTTGTAGGATTTTCCAAAGATTTATAAATTATGTTAAAATATCTGACTGTAGGATAAATCTTTGTAAATTACTGATTTTGTTTTTGACTAAAATTAGACATGGCCAGAACAGTACCGTTTTCTCACCATATCAAATTCCAAATAGAAAGCTCTTAAATAAAGGAAAATTATCCAGTAGTGGTGCTTGGAAAATTTGAAACCTGTGCGATTCCTTTTTTCCTTTTCCCTGCTGCCCTTGTAATTAGATCAGTTCAGCTTCCCTCAGCCGTTAATTGTCAGAAAGTGGTATCAGACTCACCTGTTGGACTGTAAAACAATAAGTAGCTTTCTGGAGATTTTGGTGGTACTTGCCCCTTTTCCCTATGTTGGGAATAAGAGCTTTGGTAGACTTGTTATTGTAGGTGTGGAAGAAAGGCAAACAATTAGTATAAATAATGATAATATTAGTTATGGCAGTGGATTAAAAAATATATAAATGGATAATTTCATTAGCTATTTCTGTATCCATTTACATACAGTTTTCTGAAATTTGTTTTGGTTCCTTTTTTCTTTTTTTGAGACAGAGTCTCACTCTGTCACCCTCGTAGAGTGCTGTGGTGTCATAGCTCACAGCAACCGCAAACTCTTAGGCTCAAGTGATCTCTTGCCTCAGGCTCCCAAGTAGCTGGGATTACAGGCACCTGCCACAACGCCTGGCTATTTTTAGAGATGAGGTCTCACTCTTGTTCAGGCAATCCACCTGCCTTGGTGTCTCAGAGTGCTAGGATTACAGGCGTAAGACACTGCTCATGGCTGTCTCTGGTTCCTTTAAAATTATTTATTTGATTATGAAAACCTTGAGGGTAGAGGTCTCTTATAGTCATCTATGAATTGTTAGTGCATAGCCCTAGTAAGCAGTTTAATTTGTGAGTGAAAAATAAGTAAATAAATTGTATATGACAAAGTATATTGGGACAATATAATGCCTTTTTTGCATTATAAATTTGAAGATAAAAAATTGGCTAAAAACTTGGAGGTTCCATTTTTATTTCAGGAATAATTTTTTAAGTTGTATAAGTTTTAAAACAACATAAACTCTTAACTCTGTCCACTTTCTTACCTTTTTCCCCTGTTTAGGAGCAAATGAGTCGCATGTCCTATAATGAGAAATCAGACATCTGGTCACTGGGTTGTTTGCTGTATGAATTGTGTGCATTAATGTAAGTATGATAAAGATGGATTCCTAGTCTTAAAGTTTGTGCTGTTACATTTCACTAGATTCAGCTTTCTGAGTATCCATGCTAATGAATGCATATTCAAGTCTGAAAGAACTGTAACTTGGGTTAAAATTAAGGTAGATGGATAGGTTAAAAAAAAACTATTTACAAATTAAAAATATAATCCATGAGGCTGGGATTTGACTGCTCGGTTATCTTAACCAATTGGGTGTTTTCTTGTTAGACTGAGGCTTAGCTCAAGTGGAGAATGCATAAGTCAGACAGGTCAGGTAAAGCTACTATAAAGATAAGGAAGAAATGAAACAAAGACCAAGGGGAGAGGTCTGGGGCATCTGGAGAACTGGAAAGAGCTCCAACTGGTTCTTTTTTTCCTCCATCCAAACTATTCTGTAGAGCAGTATTTTTCAACCAGGGACAGGGAGAAGCAATTTTGCCCCTCATGGGACAGTTGACAATGTCTGGAGATATTTTTAGTTGTCACAACTGGGGAGTGCTCCTAGCATCTAGTGGGTAGAGGGCAGGAAGGCTCCAAAATATCCTACAATGCAGAGGACAGCTTCTCACAACAAAGAATTATATGAGCCATGGCAGCAGTGCCAAAGTTGGGAAACTTAGTTATAGAGTAAAATCTCAGAACTAGGAATATAAATACAAACTGGAGCTTAAACTATGCTTTGAATTTAGTTTCTACTATGTATTTTCATTTTTTAAGTTCAAAATTTTTTTTCTTTTTTTTAAATTCCAGGCCTCCGTTTACAGCTTTTAACCAGAAAGAACTAGCTGGGAAGATCAGAGAAGGCAAGTTTAGGCGAATTCCATACCGTTATTCTGATGAATTGAATGAAATTATTACGAGGATGTTAAATTTGAAGGTAAAGACAGAGTTATATATTGTCTGTTTCTAGTGCTCAGTTAGGTTCTAGAATATATATTCTGTCTTGTAGAGCAATGGAGGCTGAAAAAACATTAAATATGCTTTCTTAGCTAAATATACTCTGTTAACACAAGTGAAAACATATGTAAATTTGGCAAATTGCACATCCTTGCTGGCCTACCTTCTGTGCTTTATTTCTCTTCCCACTCTCTGCCACTCTAGCAGATGGTTTGTAGCAAGGAAAGATTGTAAAAAGAATCCAAATCCTCAGTTCCCCCTTGTCCTTGACTGCCTCAAAATGGCAGGTTGTAGGGGAAGGGGTCGGAAATAAGACTTGCTTACTCTGCCTTTAGCTCTAATTGAGAGATCAGAAGCCTGAAGGGACAAAGAGAACACAGGGAAAATAATTTGAATAAAAAGATTATGTATCCATACTCTGGCCATGGCATGAGCAGGGAGATGTTCTGGGGATGAGGCTGATTAAGAGCAGAAGGACAATGATGTAGGATCGCAAAGAAGGATACAGGTAAAGTAATAGAATTGAGGGTTGGTAAGAGAATATCCTGCTTAATGTAGTTTAGAGATACAAGGAAGTTCCTTCCCCTGAAATGGACCCTTGCAATGCTACCAAGCACCCCCACAAGATGTACCAAAGTAGTTCAGGAGTTGAGCCTTCTTCAAAAGGTGAAAAAGTAAAAGGAGAAAAGAGGTAAGTTAAAATCTGTGTTACCTTTTAGACCTAGAACCTCATGAGTTAAAACCACTGGTGAACTTATTTTTCTAGGCATTTAAGACCTATCATAAAGGAGTCCTTTCTTTTGCCTTGGAAATACACACACACACACATATATATACACACACCCTTTATCGCAATTGCTCTCTTAGGACAACTAATCTGTTATGCAATATGAGTAAAACACTAAGTATTGTTTCCTAGGATTACCATCGACCTTCTGTTGAAGAAATTCTTGAGAACCCTTTGATAGCAGACATGGTTGCAGAAGAGCAAAAAAGAAATTTTGAGAGAAGGGGGCGACGATTAGGAGAGCCAGAAAAGTTGCAGGATTCCAGCCCTGTATTGAGTGAGCTGAAGCTAAAGGAAATTCAGTTACAGGAGAGAGAACGAGCACTCAAAGCAAGAGAAGAAAGACTGGAGCGTAAGTCTGAAGCAAAGAAGAGTTACAATGGGTTATTTTGATGTGTATAAATATCTATTAGAACAGACTATTTTATATGTTCTCCTTCTTATAAACACTTGAACCAGAATATATTTTGTAGACTAAATAATCAACTTGCTGGTAATTGGACTATCTGAGATCAGATGCTAGTCATTACATATTATTGGGCCTTAACTGTGCTGGCCTAACAGAGTAGGCATTATACTTTACTATAGAGTTACATTTTTGCTTTCTCATCTTTAATGTAAATACCCTATTTTTCCACTATAAAGGAAGATCTTAAAATTAGCTGTCTCAGCTGGGCACTGTGGCTTATACCTATAGTCTAGTACTTTGGGAGACTAAGGTGGGGAGGATCTCTTGAGCCCAGGAGTTTGAGACCCTCCCCAGGCAATATAGGGAGATTCTGTTTCTGCAAAAGTTTGTAAAAATTAGCCAGGCATGGTGGCAGGCACCATCCTAGCTTCTCAGGAGGTACAAAGATTACTTGAGCCTAAGATTGAGGCTTCAGTGAGCGTGATTATACCATTGTACTCTAGCTTAGGTGACAGAGCAAGGCCCTGTCTCTTAAAAAAAAATTGCTATGGGAGGATCTTTCAGGCTCAGGAGCTTGAGACCAGCCTCGAACAATAGTGAAACCCCTTCCCTACTAAAAATAGAAAAATTAGCCAAGTGTGGTGGGCACCTGTAGTCTCAGCTACTCAGGAGGCTGAGGCAGGAGGATTGCTTCAACCCAGAAATTTGAGGTTGCTGTGAGCTAGGCTGAGGCTATAGCACTCTAGCCCAGATTACAGAGTGAGACTCTGTCTCAAAAGAAAAAAAAAATTGCTGTCTCGGCTCCTGTGGCTCAACGGGCTAAGGCGCCAGCCACGTACACCTGAGCTGGCGGGTTCGAATCTAGCCCAGGCCTGCCAAACAACAATGATGGCTGCAACCAAAAAATGGCTGGGCGTTGTAGCAGGCACCTATAGTCCCAGCTACTTGGGAGGCGGAGGCAGGAGACTCACTTGAGCCCAGGAATTGGAGGTTGCTGTGAGTTGTGATGCTACAGCACTCTATCCAGGGTGACAGCTTGAGGCTCTGTCTCAAGAAAGAAAAGAAAAAAAAAATTGCTGCTTCCCATAATGAAAGCCCTGAGTTTATCTTCTGAAATGGCTGTGCCAACACAACACCAGGTTAAAAACCCTATATTATCTGGACTAGATATATTCAGGGAATTCAATAGATAATATAGGAACAAGATATTTTAGGTTTGTAAATAGAGTGGACCCTCTGTAAGTTGACCACCTAAGGGACTGTAACAAACTGGTCAACATATGGAGGTGGTCAACATAAGGAACTAGGCCTACTTTTCTGATATGTACATGTGGTGCATGTCTGGTCTATGAACTTTTTTTTTTTTTTTTGAGACAGTGTCTATTTCACCCTCAGTAGAGTACTGTGGCATCACAGCTCACAGTAAACTCAAACTCTTGGGCTTAAGCGATTCTCTTGCCTCAGCCTCCCAAGGAGCTGGGACTACAGGTGCCCACTGCAACACCCAGCTATTTTTTGTTTCAATTATCATTGTTGGTTAGCTGGATCAGGCTGGGTTCCAACCTGCCAGCTTCTGTGTATGTGGCTGGCGCCGTAACCACTGTGCTACAGGTGCCGAGCCTGATCTATGAAAATTAGGTCAACTTAAAGAGGTAGTCAATGTAGGGAAGTAGTCAACTATGGAGGATCTACTGTATTAGTCAGGCAGGGCATAGTGGCTTATTCCTACAATCTTAGCACTTTCAGAGTCTGAGATAAGATGAATTGAGGCCAGGAGTTTGAGACCAGGTAGACAATAAGGTGAGACCCTGTCTGTATGAAAAATTAAAAAGCTTAGCTGGACTCAAGTCTGTAGTCCCAGCTACTTGGGAGGTTAAAGCAGGAGGACTGCTTGAGCCTGGGAGTTCAAGGTTGCAGTGAGCTGTGATTATGCTACTATCTTCTAACCTGGGTGACAGAGTGAGACCTCGTCTTTAAAAACAAAATAATAACAATATTTTGATGGGTATTAACATTGAATTAATGAGTGTTAACTGATTAGATGCTAATTAGTTTTCGATGTTGAAAGTCTAGCCATTCCACTTAGGTGAGAGCCATTACGAAGGGTTTAGGATCATGCAAGGTAGCCACAGCAGTAAGGTTCTTTATTTAAACTTTAGGAGGTGAGACAGGGCCATGTCTGTTTCCTACCACCCTCATGACTCATTTGGTTTCACTTTGTAGCTTCACATGCAATGTAGATGTTACATCTTTTTGTTTTTTTGAGACAGAGTCTCATTTTGTCACCCTTGGTAGAGTGCCATGGCATCATAGCTCCCTCAAGCTCCTGGGCTCAAGTGATTCTCTTCCCTCTACTCTCCCAAGTAGCTGGCACTACGGGCACCCACCACAACACCCGGCTATTTTAAGAGACGGGGTCTCACTCTTTTGCTCAGGCTGGTCTCAAGCTCCTGAGCTTAGAAATCCACTCACCTTGGCCTCCTTGAATGCTAGGATTACAGGCGAGAGCTACTGCGCCCAGCCTTTACATTTTTTAAATTTAAATATGCTTATAAATCATTCAATGCATTTGTTCATGTTTTACTTTCTACTGATAATGAAATACTGTTTAGTCCTATGAGATATGTTTACTATGTAGGTATAACCTTTGCTTACCTGGAAAGCTTTTTTTGGCTCCACAGAGAAAGAAATTCTGTAAAAGACAAAACACAAAATTGAGGGAAAAAAAACTTTCCCAGTGTTTTGTGATTTCATACAGCAACTGAAACATGAATACTTTCCGAATTCCAGGTCACGGATAAACAGTAGCCATTGTTGCTAATCTAAAGAACTACTTCCTAACTAACTTGTGGGATTTCCCCCCCTTTCTGTCTGGGATCTGTCATTCAACCAAAAGAAAGAGATTTTGTTCTGTGAGGCCAGGCCATGGCCTGAAAATTAACTGTTGCCTATCTTCAATGGAGAACAGAGATGGCTTTAGTTTTTTGTTTTCCCAAATGAGTTACTCCCACACAACATGACCAAAGGTTAAAAGTTAACTTTGTACTTTTGTTTAAATAAGACTTTATAAGAAACCTAAGATAGCATACAACCTACTAAAACACTGAATCAAAAATTAGCAACAATCAGGGTGACTGAGGTATAAAGTAAGAATCCTTTCACAAAACATGCTAATCAGTGGTCGGGCATGCTAGTCTTTGTGATAAGAAAAGATGATAAAAATTGCCAATATAGATTGTTCTATAGCCAAAGTCATTTGTCAATTTTTTTTCTTTTTTTTCCCATTCCTTTTTTAAAGAGAAGGAACGTGAGCTTTGTGTTCGTGAGAGACTAGCAGAGGACAAACTGGTTAGAGCAGAAAATCTGTTGAAGAATTACAGCTTGCTAAAGGAAACAAAGTTCCTGACTCTGAGGAGTAGTCCAGGTATGAGAATCAACTCAGTGAATGAGCTGGTACAAATGAACAAATAGGCACCAATGTTGCCCCCAGGGTGGCTTGTGTAGCCCTTTTAATTTACAGAATCTCATATTTTAAGATACACATAGATTTCATTGACTATACTCATTCAATGAAAATAAAATTCTTTTATAGTAGTGATTTATTTACTGAGTTCATAGACCTCATGCAACAAATCATGATTTCATCGTTGATTTATTTTTTATATTATCAAATACATGTTTAGTATTTGATATTTATTTCATATTTTTCAATGGAAATAATCAAAACTACCACTCTACATTTTCGAGCAAAAATATCTGCATTTTAATGCTGCTACACCTCATCTCTCATAGAAAGCAGGACTTAGAAGGGATGATAAGCCAACCGCGGAGCAGGCCATCACTTTAGGATTTTCACTAAGACCTTTTCAAGTTGAAACGTGTTTGTCAAAATTGATTGTTTAATATCTATATATGCTTTCTGTGTTTCTTTTATTCAGAGTCTGGTATGTAGGCAGTCAGCTTTCCTAGGGCCACGCATCTATGTGGTATTGTCCTTTCACTGTGCTGTAGTGAGTTGTGGTTATTGTATGTACCAATGAACCATTGTCTCATATGCTTTCTATGTTGTAGAAACGCTAAATCTAATTTTATGTACTCTTTAGGATTATAAGAAAATGCAGGCTCGGCGCCTGTGGCTCAACGGGCTAAGGCGCCAGCCACGTACACCTGAGTTGGCGGGTTTGAATCCAGCCCGGGCCCGACAAACAACAATGACGGCTGCAACCAAAAAAATGGCCTGGCGTTGTGGCGGGTGCCTGTAGTCCCAGCTACTTGGGGGGTGGAGGCAGGAGACTCGCTTGAGCCCAGGAATTGGAGGTTGCTGTGAGCTGTGATGCCACAGCACTCTACCCAGGGCAACAGCTTGAGACTTTGTCTCAAAAAAAAAAAAAAAAATGCAAACTACTAAACATATTTACTCCTGATTTCTTTATAACACAAATTATTTGTTAAAAATTTTTTTGTTGGTTTTAAAAATTGAGCAGCTGAATTTTCAATGAAATTTATTCAAAGTTCAAAAGTAAAACATATCAGGTGGCGCCTGTGGCTCAGCGAGTAGGGAGCTGGCCCCATATGCCGAAGGTGGCGGGTTCAAAACCAGCCTCGGCAAGAACTACAAAACTGAAAACTAGCCAGACGTTGTGGCGGGCGCCTGTAGTCCCAGCTACTCAGGAGGCTGAGGCAAGAGAATTGCCTAAGCCCAGGAGTTAGAGGTTGCTGTGAGCTGTGTGATGCCACGGCACTCTACCGAGGGCGATAAAGTGAGACTCTGTCTCTACAAAAAAAAAAGTAAAACATATCATCCTTATCCAGCTATTTTCATCCCTTGTTCTTTAAATGGAGGCTCTTCCAGCTAAAGAACAAAGGGTGAGAATAGCTGCATAAGGATGATGTGCTGTACTTTATAGAATATATAGATAAGTATGGGAATCTACCTGTATGTGAATCATGGCAAATATTTTACTTATTTTTTTAAATTACCATGTATTTTATTTTATTTTTTATTTCAGATTAATGTGAGGGTACAAACAATTAGGTTATAATGTTTGCATTTGTTCGGTAGAGTCCCTGTTATAGTTGTGTCCTGCATCCAATGGCAAATATTTTAAATGATGCAGAGGAAGCAAGCATCCACTGCAGCTAGGGAACATGTTATAGTACCGAGCACTGACCATAGTGAGCCTGTCAGAGCCATGAGATAAGCAGTGTAGTAAATGGGAGGAGGTGCCATTCTGAACTCAAAACCATTGGAAATACATTCTCCTCATCCTTGGGCTACATTCAGCCATGAGGAAGACATCACAAGTGTATCGAGAGCATCACAGTAAGCAGCAGCATCCATTTTAAAGTTGTTCTTTGTCTCTTTGGTAAAATACTCATTCTTTTTCTTCCATTTAATGAAATTCTAATTCCTTTTGTAAACACTTTTCTTTCTTATAAAATTATCCTATTAAGACCAGCATGGTGGCACATGCCTATAGTCCCAAATACTGAGGAGACTAAAGTAGGAGAATTGCTTGAGCCCAGAAGTTTGAGGCTGTAGTGTGCCATGATCATGTCTAGGAATGGTCACTGCACTCCAGCCCGACAACAAGACCCCCCCCAAAAAAAAAAGACAAAAGCAAATAACAAACCTACCCTATTAGTAAAACAATGTTGGTTTACAAATGTATAGGTATTTGCGATAATAAATGTTGGATTTATTTATTTGTTTATTCATTTATTTATTGAGACACTCTCACTGTGTCACCCTTTGGCATCACAGCTCACAGCAACCTCCAGCTCTTGGTCTTAAGCAGTTCTCTTGCCTCAGCCTCCCAAGTAGCTGGGACTACAGGTGCCCGCCACAATGCCTGGCTGTTTTCTTTTTTTTGGTGGTTGTTGTCATTGTTATTTAGCAGGATTGGGCCGGGTTTGAACCCACCATCCCCAGTACATGTGGCCGGTGCCCTAACCACTGAGCTACGGGCACCAAACCACCAGTTGGATATATTTAAATAGTGGCGCTAAGGTCTACAAGCAATCTGGTTTGCTTTGAAACAGAAGCAATGTATGGAGTAGGAGGTCACAGGCCCTTTGGAAGGTGGTATATCTGTGTGCCAGCCTGCTCCTCCCTCTGGCCTTTTCCATTACTTTAACCCGGAGTACCCTTCATACAGACAGCCCCATAGCTTCTTACGTCCTCATGTTCGTGAGGCCTTTGCTCAAAATTTACCTTACAAGGTAAATCCGCTTTCTTTCATCACTGTAACCAGCACCCAGCATGTCTTGATCCCTTTCTTAGTGTTATTTTTTTTCCATAGCACGCATCATTATCAATTATTCACCATCTGTACTTGTTTATTTGTTTATGGTCCATCTCTTTCTACCAGAATAGGGCCTTTGTTTGGTTAACAATGGCTCACAATGTGAGCCCAGTAAATATTTAATTGAACAAAGGAAGAGGAAAAAGATTCTGGAATTTAAACCTGTAAGCATCCAAATCCCAAGTCGTTAATAGTGTTGCCACTTCAAGCAAATTTTATTATTATTTTTAAAATTATTATTATTATTATTTTTCCTCCTGCCTCTGGCTCTTGTCTGCTGCTTCTGGGCTCTGTGTGCTCTCTACCCCTGAGTAGTGGTCTTCTCCAAGGGCCTGCTTTTCTTACTCTCACATTTGCTGGATGAGCTGATTCCTTCCCACGGCCTCAGCTACCATAGGGATACCATGGCTCCCAGACATGCCTCTTCAACCTAGGACTCTCAACCCTATTGCCTACTATTAATCTTCACTTACCTGTTCCCCAGGCATCACAAAAACATCTACATAATTGACCTCAACACCTTTCTCCTCAAACCTTCAACCCTGGAAGCATCTTAGTGAATGATACCAATTAAGCCCTCAGAAACCGAAGAGTTATTTTAGACTTGTCCCCTCTCTTGGGCCCACATCCAGTCGGCCAGTGAGTCCTATCTGTCTGGCCTTTTGCATCTTTCTCACATCTGCACCTTCTTGCCATCCCCTGTGTTAAAATTATTTTTTCCAAGTAAAAAGAAGTTCACATTTTTTGGTACTCATAGTTTACTTCACCTTTTTTACACTGATTTGTTTAGGTTCTTTTTGAAAACAAGTTTCTAGTCAATTCAGCTGCTTTGAACACTTAACCAACACTGTCGGAGTTCTCTAAGGAAGAATCTCCACCTCCATACTTCCTGGAAGTAATGTGTTCTACATAGAATGGTGGATCATAATCCCCAATGCATTTAACCTTATTGAAAAATTTAATTATTAAGAGAATAAAACATATGTTCCTTGATTTTTTTTTTTTTTTTTTTTGAGACAGAGCCTCAAGCTGTCACCCTGGATAGAGTACTGTAGCATCACAGCTCACAGCAACCTCCAATTCCTGGGCTCAGGCGAGTCTCCTGCCTCTGCCTCCCAAGTAGCTGGGACTACAGGTGCCCGCCACAACACCTGGCCATTTTTTTTTTTTTTTTTTTGGTTGTAGCTGTTGTTGTTTGGCAGGTCTGGGCTGGATTCGAACCCGCCAGCTCAGGTGTACGTGGCTGGCACCTTAGCTCGTTGAGCTACAGGCGCCGAGCCTGTTCCTTGATTTTTGGCACATATCAGATTGTTTTTTTCAGTGCTATGGATTAAAGGGCTCATGGATTTCTGCCAGCCTCATGACCATAACCACCTATCCCAAAGATAGTAAGACAATTACCTAGATTTTACATGTGAACTAAAAGAAGATGTATGCTGTTAAAGTAACTCAAAACCCTTTTTCTTTTTCTTTTCAAAGAACTTCTTGATCTTCCATGCTCAATAATTAAGAAGAAAGTTCATTTCAGTGGGGAAAGTAAGGAGAACATCATGAGGAGTGAGAATTCTGAGAGGCAGCTCACCTCCAAGTCCAAGTGTAAGGACCTGAAGAAAAGGCT
>CAUYON010099528.1:0-13211 GCA_963573935.1 Arctocebus calabarensis
TGGGTAGTATTCCTTCTTTTTCTATATTTTGGAAGAGGTTTAGTAATATAGGTACTAATTCTTCTTTAAAGGTTTGGTAGAATTCTGACATGAAGCCATCTGGTCCCAGGCTTTTCTTTTTAGGGAGATTTTTTATAGTTGATGCTATTTCAGAACTTGATATAGGCCTGTTCAAAGTTTCCACTACATTCTGGCTGAGTCTTGGTAGCTGGCGTGCTTCCAAGTATTGGTGGATTTCCTTCAGATTTTCACATTTCTGAGAGTAAAGTTTCTTATAATATTCGATAAGGATTTTTTGAATTTCTGAGGGATCTGTTGTTATTTTGTCTTTACCATTTCTATTGATGAAATTAGAGATTTTACCCTTTTTTTCCTGATTACATTAGCCAAAAGTTTATCTATTTTATTGACCTTTCAAAAAACCAAATTTTAGATTTATTGATCTGTTGTATAATTCTTTTGTTTTCAATTTCATTTAATTCTGCTCTAATTTTGGTTATTTCTTTTCTTCTGCTGGGTTTGGGGTTGGAATGTTCTTCCTTTTCCAGTTGCTTAAGATGTCCCATTAAGTAGTTAACTTCCTCTCTTTCTGTTTTCGTGAGGAAGGCTTGCAGAGCTATAAATTTCCCTCTTAGGACTTCCTTGGCAGTATCCCAGAGGTTCTGATAATTCGTGTCTTCATTGTCATTTTGTTCCAGAAATTTTGTAATTTCCTTCTTAATCTCATCTATGACCCAGCTATCCTTCAGCATAAGGTTATTTAGCTTCAATGTTTTTGTATGAGTATGCAGCTTCCTGTTGTTATTGAGTTCAACTTTTATTCCATGATGGTCAGAGAAGATGCAAGGAATAATTTCTATTCTTTTAAATTTACTGAGGTTAGACTTGTGACTAAGTCCTAAGATGTGATCAATTTTGGAGTATGTTCCATGGGGTGCTGAGAAGAATGTGTATTCAATTTTATTAGGATGAAATGTTCTGTAGATGTCTGTTAAATCCAGTTGTTGAATGGTTAAGTTTAAATCTAAACGTTCCTTACTTAGCTTCTTTTTGGAGGATCTATCCAACACTGTTAAAGGAGTATTAAAATCTCCAACTACTATGGAGCTGGAGGAAATCAGGTTGCTCATGTCTATTAGAGTTTTTCTTATAAATTGAGGCACATTCTTGTTGGGTGAATAAAGATTAATAATTGAAATCTCATCATATTGAGGAGTACCTTTAACAAATAGGAAATGTCCATCTTTATCCTTCTTTACTTTGGTTGGTTTAAAGCCTATTGTATCTGCAAATAAGATTGTAACACCTGCTTTTTTCTGTTTTCCATTTGCCTGAAATATAGATGACCATCCCTTCACCTTGAGTCTGTATTTATCTTTTAAGGTAAGGTGAGATTGCCTGTGGCTCAACGGGCTAAGGCGCCAGCCACTTGCACCTGAGCTTGCGGGTTCGAATCCAGCCCGGACCCGCCAAACAACAATGGTGGCTGCAACAAAAAAAAAAAAAAATTCACACTCTACCCAGGGTGACAGCTTGAGGCACTGCCAAAAAAAAAAAAAAAAAAAAAAAAAAGGTAAGGTGAGATTCTTGTATACAGCAGATATCTGGCCTGAGTTTTTGTATCCAGTCAGCCAACCTATGCATCCTTAGAGGACAATTTAAACCATTCACATTAACTGAAAACAAAGATAAATCTTTAGAAAGTCCACTGGACATTTTTAGTCCTTTCATCACTGTGGAAGTTGAAATTTGATAAAAAGTTTCTGGGTGAGTTTTGTGGTGGAGGATTACACTGGTCATTATGGAGGATAGGTCTGAGAATATCCTGGAGAGCTGGTTTAGTTACAGCAAATTTCTTCAACTTGTGGATGTCATTAAAGTATTTCATTTCTCCATCATAAATGAAACTCAGTTTAGCTGGGTACAGGATCCTGGGTTGAAAGTTATTTTGTTTTAGGAGATTAAAAGTTGATGACCATTCTCTTCTAGCTTGAAAGGTTTGATCAGAGAGATCTACAGTTATTCTAATATTCTTCCCCTTGTAGGTAATGGATTTCTTATGTCTGGCTGCTTTCAGAATTTTCTCCTTCATATTAACTTTAGTGAAGTTAATTATGATGTGCCTGGGGGATGTCTGATTCAGGTTGAGTTGTGCGGGGGTTCTGAAACTGTCTGCTATCTGAATTTCAGAATCTCTTGGCATGTCTGGAAAGTTCTGTTTCATAATCTCATAAAGAAGAGACTCTGTGCCTTGTGACGCCACTTCATCATTTTCAGGTATCCCGATAAGGCAAATATTGCTTTTCTTAGAGTTATCCCAGAGCTGTCTGAGAGAATAATCCGTTTTTGGCTTCCATTTCTCTTCCTCTTTGGAAGTTTGAGAGTGTTTGAAAGCTTTGTCTTCCATGTCAGAAATCCTTTCTTCTGCTTGCTCCATTCTGTTACTGAGGGATTCTACTGCATTTCTCAGATCTTTGAGGGCTGCAACTTCTTGTCTCAAGGTGTCAAAATCTTTGGTCATTTTGTCATTGAATCCATTGAATTCTTGAGACATCTTTTGGGTCATCTTTTGGATTACTGCCTGAAATTCTAATTCCATCTTTTCCTCCATTCCACTGATCTTATTTGCTATCCAGACTCTGAATTCAATTTCTGACATCTCAGTCATTTTCTTATGCAAGGGATCTTGTGCTGTATCTACCTTGTCGTTCCTTGGGGGAGTTGATCTACTCTGACTATTCATATTGCCAGAATTTTTCTGTTGATTCTGCCTCATGATTATTTTTCACCATTGCCTAGGACTGTCCTCAGAGTTGTGGAGGTGTCTCTCCCAGATCAGATCCCAGCAGGATCATTCTCTTGTTGCTAGATCTTTGTAGGGAGTGATCCTTTGTAGCTCCTCTGGGACTGCCCCACCCGGGGAGTTCTGGCTGTGGGAGAAGCTCCAGAGTGTGGCATGCACAGATCAAGCAGCAGGGTATGGTCTGGGGCACCTGAAGGCCTTTGCAAAGGGAGCCTGTGCCTGCAGCAGTCTCTGGCTGGGAGGAGGGCTCCAGAGAGAGGGTGGTGAGCCTGGAGCACAGATCAGAGCCAGGCAGGCTCCTGGATGGTGACAGGCCGAGGCTGGGTGGGGCACAGATCCACACTACGTAGGAGTCTTGGTGGACTTCTTGGCACTGCTAGGGTCCAAGTCTCAGCGGAGTGCCAATGGGGCCATATGGGAGTCCCGGCAGAGTTCCTGGCCACTGGTGGCAGTAGGCCAAGGCCAAGTGGGGTGCCAATCAGGGCCGCATCGGATTCGTGGCAGACTGGAGTTCCTGGCCACTGTGTGCGACAGACCTGGAACACAGATCGGAGCCAGGCGGGCTGAGGCTGGGCGGGGCACAGATTGGTGCCAGGAGGGAGTCATGGAGAATTTCCTGGCCATTGCTCTTGGTGGGCTGCCAATCGGGCCACGCGGGAGTCCCAGTGAAGTTCCTGGTTACTGCTGGCAGTGAACCAAGGCCCAGCAGGGTGCCAATCAGGGCTATGCGTGGGTCTCATCAGAGTGGAGTTCCTGGCCATTGTGTGCGGCGGTCCTGGGGCACGGATCGGAGATGGGCGGGGGCCCCGGCTGGCGGCAGGCCAATGCCCGGTGGGGTACAGATTGGCACTGGGAGGGATCCCCAGCGAACTTCCTGGCTGCTCCTGGTGGCGGGTCAAGGCCCAGAAGGATGTCAATCAGAGCCACGTGGGGGTCCCAGCATTGTGGAGTTCCTGACTGCTGTGGGTGGTGGGCCTGGGGCATGGATCGGAGACGGGCAGGGGTCTTGGTGTGTGGTGGGCTGAGGGCTGGCGTCGCACAGATCGGCACCATGTGGGAGTCCCAGTGGACTTCCTTGCTGTTGCTGGTAGCAGGCTAAGGCCTGGAAGAGTGCAAATCGGGGTGCCCAGGAGTCCCCGCAGAGTTCCTGGCCACTGTTGGCACAGGCCAAGGCCTGGTGGGGGCCCAGCAGATGCTGGCAGTGGGCCTATGCCTGGCGGGGCACAGATCAGAGTAGCGCAGGGGTCCTGGCAGTGTCCCTGGCCTGGGGTCTGGCATGGGCTCTGTGGGGCCCCGGAGTCTCTTACCTGGCAGGCCACCTGGTCTGGCTGATAGGGAGGGTGGGTGTTGCTCAAGTCCTCCTCCCTCAGTTTCAGCAGAGGTCAGGCTTCTGGTGCTCAGGTAAGGGGGAAGGGAGTCCTGGAAGTTCAGAATGGCGGAAAACTTTTGTTCAGTTTTTCTGCCTGAAGCTTGGTTTCTGGAAGTCACAGCTTGCCTCAGGGGTGACCTCCAGTTATCACTGCTCTCTCTCTCTGCTGGGCTCCCAGTCTTCAGCTTAATTGGGCAATTTCTGGAGGTTATCTTTCCTTTTGGACAGGAGCCTCTCTTGGAAACTGCTTCCAGTTGGCCATCTTGCTCCTCCCTCCTCAACTTGCTAGTATTTTGTTGAGGATTTTAGCATTCTATGTTCATAAGGGATATTGGTATGTAGTTTTGTTTGCTGTGTTCTTTCCTGCCTTTGTTATTGGGCTCCTATTGGCTTCATAAAATTGGTTGTGGAAGATTCTCTCCTTTGTGATGTTATTGAACAATAAATGTAAGGTAGTTACCAATTCTTCTTGTAGTTTTGGTAGAATTTAGCTGTGAATCCATGTGGTCTGAGCTATTTTGGGTTGGGAAATTTTTATTACTGTTTTAATCTTGCTGCTCATTATTGGTCTTTCAGAGTTTCTGGTTCTTCCTTCTTTAGGCTTGGGAATTTGTGTGTATCCAATAATTTATTTATTTATTCTAGGTTTTCTGGTTAGTTTACATAGAGGTTTTCATACTATTCACAGGTGATATTTTGTTTTTCTGTTATATCAGTTGTAATGTCATCTTTTTCATTTCTGATTGAGGACATTTTTGTCCTTTCTCTTCTGTTTTTCTGTTTCTAATTAACCTGAAGTAATAATTTTATTACTTTTTTCAAATAATCTACTTTTTATTTCATTGGTGTTTTCTATTGTGTTTTCAGTCTCCATTTCAATTAGTTCTGTTCTGAGATTTGTTATTTCTTTTCTTCTGCTGGCTTTGGGTTGGGTTGATCGTGTTTTTCTGTTTCCTTGAGATGTGATTTTAGTTTGTTAGTTTGTGATCTTTTTGTCTTTTGATGAAGGCCTTTAATGCTATGACCTTTCCCACCAGGACTGCTTTTGCTACATCCTACACACACACACACACACACACACACACACACACACACACACACACACACACATATATATATATATATATATATATATTGCAGTTTTTGGCCAGGGCTGGGTTTGAACCCACCACCTCCGGCATATTGGGCTGGCGCCTTACTCCTTTGAGCCACAGGTGCTGCCCAATCCTACACATTTTTGAAAGCTTCTGTCCCCTTTATCATTCAGTTAGAAGAGTCTTTTGATTTCCACTGTAAGTTTGTCATTGTTTTAAGAATAATTCATCATTAGGTTGTTTAATTTCCATGACTTTGTGTAGACATGTTTCTCCTGGAATTGATTTCTAGTTTTCTTTCACTGTGGTCTAAGACAATGCCTGGTATGATTTTGATTTTTTAAAATTTTCTGAGATTTGTTTTTTAACCTAAAATATGATGAGTCTTGGAAAACATCCCACGTGCTAGTGAGAAAAATGGATATTCAGTAGTTTTTGGATAGGATGTCCTTTAAATAACTCTTGGGTCCACTTGTTTACATCCATTATTTCTTTGTTCAATTTCTCCTTAAACGATCTGTCTAGTACTGTCAGTGGAGTGTTGAAATCCTTTAATATTAAGATGTTACTATTTATTTCTTTGCTTGGATTGAGAAGAACTTCCTTTAATGAAACTTGGAGCTCATGTGTCAGGTGCTTATATAGTTAGGACTGTTATGTTTTCTTGTTGAATTGCTCTCTTTACCATTATATAATGCCATCTTTGTCTTTTTTAACCATTATTAATTTGAAGTCTATTTTATCAAATATGAGAATGGCTACACCTGCTCACTTTTGATTTCCATTTGTGTGGAATATTTTTTCTATTCTATCACGTGTGCAAGGCCTTGTGGGTTAGATATGTTTCCTAGAGACAGTAAATACTTAGGTTGTGTGTGTGTGTTTTTTGAAATCTATTTTGCTAGTCTATGTCTTTTAAGAGGGACACTGAAACCATTCACACTGAGTGTTAGTAATGATATGTGGGAAGCTCTTCTGTTCATCATGTTGGATGAAACATTGTTTTATTTTTACCTTTTGTATTATTGTTTTATAGGTGCTATGAGTTTTGCATGTTTTTACACTGGTTGGTGCCTATTGTGTTGTTGCATGTATAATGCACTTTAGAACATTACCTACGAAACAGATCTAGTAGTGACAAATTCCCTTAGTGTTTACTTGTCTGCGAAAGAATTTATTTCTCCATAAATTATAAAATTTAGTTTATCAGGACACTAAATTCTTGGCTGGGAGTTATTATGTCAAAGGAGACAAAAGAACTCCATTCTTTCTGGCTTGTAAAGTTTCTCTTGAGAAGTCTGCTGTTAGTTTGATGGCTTTTCCTTCATAAGTTACTAACGTTTTTGCCTCATGGTTCATAGCAGTTCTTTGTTCATGTTGACTTTGGATAGTCTGATGACTATTCGCCTTGGTGATTTCCTTTTTGTGATGAGTATCCCAAGAGTTCATTTAACTTCTTGTATCTGCATGTCTACAACTCTAGCAAGACCTGGGCATTGTCCCTGAATTGTTTGCTTAAAGAAGTTTTCCAGGTTGTGTACTTTTTCTTCTCACCTTCTGGGATATCTGTGATTCTTATACTTGGAAGTTTTATAATATTGTCTATCACTCATAGACTTTGTTCATTCCACTTGATTCTTGGCTTTTCATTTTTGACTGACTGGGTTAATTTGAAAGAGTTGTTTTCAAGCTCTGAAAAATTTTTTCAGCTTGGTATTGTCTATTATTAACTTTCTGCTATGTTTTGTATTTCTCTAAATAACATTTTCATTTCCAAAAGTTCATGTTTTTTAATATACATATACCTGTCCCTTTGGTAAAATTTTAAATTATATTCTGAATTGTTTTTTCAGTTTATTTGAGGTGATTTTCCATTTTCTTTTGGAATTGATTGAGCTTACTTACAATTCACATTTTGGAATTTTGGAATTCTTTACCTGATATTTCAGTATTTTCATTTTGGTTGTGATCTATCAGTAGAGAACTGGTGTGTTCCTTTGTGAATGTTTATTCACTTTGGTTTCTCATACTTCTGGAGTTCTTGCATTGATTTGTTTTCATCTTGAGCAGCTGCTGCTTCTTACTTTTAGATATTATTTTATTTGTATGGGGTTCCCCCACTCCCCCTTTTTTTAAATTAAGTCATAGCTGTGTACATTAATGCAATCATGGATTACATTGTGTTGGTTTTATATACAATTTGAAATATTTTCAGCAAACTGGTTAACATAGCCATCATGGCGTTTTCTTAGTTATTGTATTCAGACATTTAAATTCTACATTTAGTAAGTTTCACCTGTACCCTTCTAAGATGCTCTGTAGGTGTGGCCCCACCAGTTACCCTCCCTACCCCCATCCCTCTCCTTCCTTGCCCCTTTCCCCATATTCTTGTGCTATAATTAGGTTTTAGCCTTCATAAGAAAGCTATAAATTAGTTTCATAGTAGGGCTGAGTACATTGGATACTTTTTCTTACATTCTTGAGATACTTTGCTTAGAAGATTATGTTCCAGCTCCATCCATGTAAACATGAAAGAGGTAAAGTCTCCATCTTTCTTTAAGGCCTCATAATATTCCATGGTGTACATATACCACAATTTATTAATCCATTCGCAGGTTGATGGGCACTTAGACTTCTTCCATGACTTAGCAATTATGAATTGGGTTGCAATAAACATTCTGGTACAAATATCTCTGTTATAATGTGATTTTTGGTCTTCTGGATATATACCTAGTAAAGGAATTATAGGATTAAATGGCAGTTCTATTTTTAGATCTTTAAGTATTCTCCAAACATCTTTCCAAAGGACCGTATTAGTTTGCATTACCACCAGCAATGTAGAAGTGTTCCCTTTTCTTCACATCCACACCAACATCTCTGCTTTTGGGATTTTATGATGTTGACTTATCTTACTGGAGTTAGATGATATCTCAAAGTAGTTTTGATTTGCATTTCTCTAATGATTAAGGATGATGAGCATTTTTTCATGTGTCTGTAGGCTGTGTGCCTGTCTTTTTCAGAGAAGTTTCTCTTCAAGTCTCCTGCCCACCCTTGTTCTTGCTAATATGTTTGAGTTTTCTGTGCATTCTGGTTATTAAACCTTTGTTGGAGACATAAACTGCAACTATCTTCTCCCATTCTGAGGGCTGTCTGCTTGCTTTACTTACTGTGTTCTTGGCTGTGCAGAAGCTTTTTAGTTTCATCAGGTCCCAGTAGTGTATTTTCGATGTTGCTTCAATTGCCCAGTGGGTCCTCCTATAAAATATTTGCCCAGGCCGATTCCTTCAAGAGTTTTCCCTGCATTTTCTTCTAGTATTTTTATAGTTTCATGTCTTAAATTTAAATCTTTAATCCAGTGAGAGTGTATCTTAGTTAATGGTGAAAGGAGTGGGTCCAGTTTCAGTCTTCTACAGGTCGCCAGCCAGTTCATCCAGCACCATTTGTTAAATAGGGAATCTTTTCCCCACTGAATGTTTTTACTTGGCTTGTCAAAGATCAAATAAGGGTAAGTAGCTGGGTTCAACTTTTGGTTCTCTATTCTGTTCCATACATCTATCTCTCTGTTTTTGTGCCAGTGCCAAGCTGTTTTGATCACTATCAATTTATAGTATAGTCTGAAGTCTGGTAGCGTGATTCCTCCTGTTTTGTTTTTATTTCTGAGTAATGTCTAGGTTATTTGAGGTTTTTTCTGATTCCATACAAAATCTCCCTAAAAAGAAAAGCCCGGGACCAGATGGCGTCACATCAGAATTCTACCAAACCTTTAAAGAAGAACTAGTACCTGTATTACTCAACCTTTTCCAAAATATAGAAAAAGAAGGAATACTACCCAACACATTCCATGAAGCAAACATCACCTGATCCCCAAACCAGGAAAAGACCCTACAAGAAAAGAAAAGTATAGACCAATATCACTAATGAATATTGAGGCAAAAATATTCAACAAGATCCTAACAAACAGACTCCAGCAACACATCAAACAAATTATACACCATGACCAAGTGGGTTTTATCCCATGGTCTCAAAGCTGGTTCAATATACGTAAATCTATAAATATAATTCAGCAAATAAACAAATTAAAAAACAAAGACTATATGATTCTCTCAATTGATGCAGAAAATGCTTTTGATAATATCCAGCAGAACTTTATGCTCAGAATACTTAAGGAAATTGGTGTAGAAGGGACATTTCTGAAACTGATAGAGGCCATCTACAGCAACCCCACAGGCAATATTGTATTGAGTAGAGTTAAATCGAAATCATTTCCATTCAGATCAGGAACCAGGGAAGGTTGCCCATTGTCTCCATTGCTCTTTAAGATTGTAATGGAATTTTTAGCCATTGCAATTAGGGAAGAAAGGGGGATCAAGGATATCCATATAGGGTCAGAAGAGATGAAACATTCACTCTTCACAGATGATATGATTGTATATCTGGAATATACCAGGGATTCCATTACAAAACTCTTAGAAGTGATCAAGGAATACAGCAGCGTCTGAGGTTACAAAATCAACACTCATAAAACTGTAGCCTTTATATATAACAACAATAGCCAAGCTGAAAAAACAGTCAAGGACTCTATTCCATTCAAAGTAGTGCCAGAGAAGATGAAGTATTTGGGAGTTTACCTGAGAAAGGATGTGAAATATCTCTATAAAGAGAACTATGAAACTCTAAGAAAAAAAATAGCTGAAGATGTTAACAAATGGAAAAATATACCATGCTCATGACTGGGAAGAATCAACATTGTCAAAATGTCCCAAAGCAATGTACAATTTTAATGCAATCCCTTTTAAAGCTCTTTTGCCATACTTTAAAGATACCCGCCCCCTTCTTAAGGGGTTGTCTGCAGCAAATTTTGGGCAAGGACCTTTGACTTTGCTTGGGGGGACTTTAATGTGGGCCTAGGTTCTGGAGGGAAATCTTGGTTATAGATATCCTAAATGTTTTGTTTTCTCAGTTGCTAGTTATTTGTAGTCTTTAGTGGTGGTGTAGGTTGTGCATGGGCAGATTCCCTGTCTTTTGCTGAAGAAGGAAGATGAGGTTTTTAAAATTCTTTCTCTTTCACCATCCCTGTGGTCTTCTTAGTATGAATTATATTGGGATTCCCAATTTAGTTTCTGAGACAGTAGGTGGTATTTGTAAGAATCAGCCACATGATTGAGTTAGTAAATACTGTAATGGGTTATATAAGTTTTCCTCCCTGCCAGTAGGTGGTGTTTGCAGAAAAGAGTCAGCTGTAATTTGGGGGGACTTAAGACTGTCTACAGTCCATCAGGAAAAGTACTCAAATGCCCCAGGCAATGGGAGTTTCCCTGGAGTTCCCAGGGGACTCCTCATTCTCCACCACAGCAGACATGGAAGAGTTAGGCTGGGCAGAGCTGGGTTGGGTGAGCCTGCCTTTAGTCTCCACAAAGGCAGATACAAAAGCTGTCTTACAGGGGTTGAGATTCCACTCCCAGGCCACTGTAGAAAGTTACCATGGGGGAGCTGAAGTGGCCCCACAAAGCCAGAAAATCTGCTTATTGGGAGGGGCCATCTGGGATTCATAGACTGGATGTCAAGATTGAGTTTTTGCTCTTCTCCCTCTTTCTCAGTCCTGAGGTCTCCTTCTGGGTTCTAGCTGTAAGCAGCAGCCCCAAACTAGCTGAGATCACCAGCAATGTTATTGTAGGATTGGAGCTTCCCTGTTCAGAATTCTTCTTTGAACTGAAAGTGTGGCTTTCCTATGTAGTGAGAGATGCTCCATGAGTACACTGTAGCCTAGACTCATGCTGCACTCTTTTCTATTCTTCCTATGTGGGCTCCATCACCCTCAGAGATTAGTAAACAGATCTCCCCTTTGTGACCCCAAGCAATATATTTGAGACTTGGAGGTATGAGATCCAGCCTGTGATCCTGTCCCCTGGTCCCTCAGGTTCAGTCTTTAACTGTACTAAGAAGTGTACTGGTTTCAAAATGCCCATGGAATGCTCAAGCAAGTTTGATGTCCCTCTGTTCTGGAGTATCCCCAGCTCTGGACAAGCAGACAGGTTAGCATCACTGAGGTGGAAGAGCAGGTATGCGCCCCTTGGTCCCTTGAAGGACTTTAAGAGGAAAGGAGTGGACCCCACTCTCTGTGGGAGCCTCAATGTGGTGGACATGGAAAAGAGGGAAAGTACCCACTACAGAGAGTGCTGGCTCAATCATCACTTTTGGTACCTGTGCCAACTGGAAGAAGTGGTCAGAGGATGAGAAAGGGAGAAAAAGAGTCTAAATGGAGGAGATCTGGAACTTTGGTCGTCTTTGTCTCTTTTGCTGGAAGGCAGTCCACCTGTAGTGTCCGAGCTCTGAGATCACACAGATCCCTCAGGATCCAGTGACCACTGTTGCCACCACCATCTGGGCAAGAGTTGTTGGCAAATGCTTGTGTGGGGACCAATAACAGACAAACTGAAGCCCTGAAGTTCCCTGAGGATTAGAAAGGCACACAATGAGTGGCAAAGCAGTAGCAGTATAGCACCCAGTGTCTTGGCTTGGGTCTGTGGTCATGGGAAGCATCCTGTAGGGGCCTTTGTTTTTAAGAAGCTCCCAGTTCACTTACAATGGAAGCTCCTGGGCTAAAGAGGATAGAGAAGCTCTCCATAAGCTTGAGAGCCTGCCAGCCAGAGATGTGAGTGAAAGAGAAACAAACAAGAAACCCTATCTATCCTTTCCATTGGAATCCAAGTTTTCAAGTGTTGATCTCTGTTGATATCTTGCTCCTTCTTGCTCTGCTCTGAAATTTCTTCCCATGAAATCTCCCGTAGGTTCTGGCACTTTTACCTCAGAATTACACATGAGCTATGTTTTCTTTTTTAAAATCTAAAACTTTTTTTTTCTTTCTGAGACAATCTGCTGACTTATGTCTCTAGTTAGACATCTTGCCTCCTCAGGAGACACTTTATTGCAGCTTCAGTATCATTATTTGTTATTGGTTTATTGAGGTTTTCTATTTCTTCATGGTTCAATATTGGTGGGTTGTATTTCTCCAGGAATTTATCCACTTCTAAGTTTTCCGGTTTGTCTGCATGTATGTGTACATAATAGTCTCTGAAGATTCTTTGTATTTTTGTGGGCTCAGTTATTGTGCTGATGTTTTTATTTCTGATTTTATTTATTTTGGTCTTTTTTCTTTTTTTCTTAGTCTATCAAAAGGTTTGCCAATTTTGTTTATCTTTAGATAGACCAACCTTTTATTTCATTGATCTTCTGTATATTTTTGGTCTCCATTTCATTTATGTCTTCTCTAATCTTTATTATTTATTTCCTTAAACTGGTTCTGAGTTTAGTTTGTTCTTGCTTTTCTATTCTTTAAGGTGCATTGTTAGATTGTTTGTTTATAGTCTTTCATCTTTTTTACATTAATTTTATTGCTTTAAATTTCCCTCTTAATACTGCTTTTTCTATGTTCTATAAATTTTGGTATGTTATATTTCCATTTTTATTTGCTTTAAGAAATTTTTAAATTTCATTCTTTTTCTTTTTTATTGAATCATAGCTGTGTACACTAGTTCAATCATGGGGTACAGTGTGCGGGCTTCTCATGCAATCTGAGATATTTTTATCAACCTGATTGACATAACATTCATGAGATTTTCTCGTTCACTATGTGAAAACATTTTTGATCCGTATTTAGAAGTTTTCTCCTGACACTTCAAATATGTACCACACATGTGATCTCACCCTTTGTCCTATCTCCCCCCAACCTCTCCCTCCCCTTCCCACCCTCTCCCCTTTCCCTGTCTTCCTGTGCAATAAATGGGTTGTAGCCTTCACTTGAACGATAAAGAATTTGTCTCATATTAGGGGTGTATACATTGGATACTTTTTCTTCCATTCTAGAGATACTTTGTTAAGGAGAACATGTTCCAGCTCCATCCATGTAAATATGAAAGAGGAAAAGTCACCATCTTTCTTTAAGGCT
>CAUYON010099530.1:0-28690 GCA_963573935.1 Arctocebus calabarensis
AGCCTCCCTAGTAGCTGGGACTACAGGCGCCCGCCACAGCGCCCAGGTATTTTTTTGTTTTGCAGTTCGGCCGAGGCCGGGCTTGAACCCGCCACCTTCGGTATATGGGGCCGGCGCCCTACTCGCTGAGCCACAGGAGCCACCCAATTCTGTTCATTATAAATTACCTAGTGTTGGGTATTCTGCTACAGCAGCACAAACGGACAAAGAGAGGGCAGTGCACTAAATTCTGGGAGCTGGGAGCACAGAGACAGCAGGCTCCAGAGCCAGGCAGGCCATGAAGATGAGCACGTCAGCCCACAGGAGTGTGCATGGGCTGAACCCACAGACTCTTTCCCCTTGCGAAACCTCACACACATGGGCCACCACAGGGAGAACACTGGGCTTTTCTATGTCCTGCTCCCTGGGTCCACCAGACAATAATCTGTAGCTTTGGGAAGGACCAGAACCATATGCTTGATTTTTCTTCCCATTACCCTACAGCACTTTGTTCATATTTCATGCAATGCTCAGGTCATGATAAATGTTGTTGCCGTCCAATCTACAACGCTAAAAAGAACGTCCACCCTTTCACAATCTTATGCATTTTTTTAACTGCTCAAACTGTTGACGTCTAATGTTAATCAAAGCAGAGCAGAAGAGAGAAAGATGTGATTTAGGGATGTAATTTGCAGTATTGCTGCTTGAATCTTTGCACAAAAGACAAGCTCTCTGAATTTCATTTCTACCAACTCCCTTGAAGTTTTTAATCTTCCCTTCTGCCACCCAACTCCCCCAAATATGATATGAATGAATGCTATAAGCCTTAAACTTTATTAGCAAAACTCAGTTGTAAAGTATTTTTATTAAAGCTTTCCCAAATGCCATAATATGTTGATCTTGCAAAAACCAAAATAAAGTGCAGAAATGTAACGTGACCACAGTGTTCACACTTCACACTCACGAAAAGCATGCTGCAAGAGAATTTATCTGTGGTTGTCATGTAATTCCTGGCTTGGTATTGACCTGTCTATTTTGAATTTTCTTTTTTTTTTCTTTTGCTTCATGAAGGTGGTGGCTGCTATGATTTAGTAAAACTATAACAAAAGGGTATCAATCTAGGAATCTAAAAATTGTGATCGAGAATTTCTACATTCCTTTTGTTGCTTCTAATGAGATTTTGAACTGAAGGGAGAACCCTTTCTCTCCCAGAGATAGACTTGCTGACGAAAACTGCTAAAGAAGGCAGCAGGGAGTTGCAAGCAGGGTCTGCTTCTTCCCGTCAAGGTATCCCTGTGGAGTCAACCCCAGTGCAAAGCCCTTGATTAAAAAGTCAAGATATTGTGACGCAATTTCCAGATCTGGCAAAAGGCAAGCTCAGAAAATGTGAAAAGTCTCCAATTATGAACACCTAGAAATGATAGATAAGATTTCTTTTTCCTTAACACCCATAGCTAAGCTTGCAAGAGGACAAGCTAAATGGCCTAGGTGCCAGAAATAGAGAAGGGAATGAAAAACACAGAGTGTGAGTCGAGAGAAGGTACTGTGACTGCCCTGAGGGCATGGGGTATCCTACCGAGGAAGAGTAGGTGAGGCCCTCACAAAGACAGATGTCTCCATCAAGCTAGGACCCTTGAAGGACCATTCTCTAACTCTAAGCCAAAGGGGGGAAAAATGCTGCTCATCAGCACAATAAACAAGGACACTTCTCAGCCTCTATGCCCCTATCTGGGTTCTGGGTGAAATAAAGTAAAAAATTGCCACCTTAGAAATACAAAATTAGGCCAATGTCTTAAATATTTTAGGGCCAAAATTTATGTTGCCACAGGGTACAAGAATTCTTAAACTAAGAAATTAATGTAAAAATTAGTTCCATGCTGATAATAACCCTGGGAGCAAGCAGAAATACATGCAAAACTACTCTGAACAAGGAAAGGGGTGTGGGAGCCCCACAGAAAAAAGAAGCCACACTAAAGTTCAATTAGAATTTAAAAAATTGCAACACACAAAAGAAAATATTCTACAATGAGTGAAAGTCAGCAGATACAAAACAACTAGCAGGATTAGAACACTGAGAGAGTCACAAAATGGAACCACAATCTAAACAAGGTACAAATACATTTAAAATAAGTAAAGATATAAAAAATAGTAGGAGATCCAAATAAAAGAAGACACTGAGAAAAAAGAACATACAGATCTGGAAAGAACTAAGTAGTACTTCTAGGGGGAGGAAAAAAAAAAAACCACTGAAATAAAAAAACACAGCAGATTAAATAGCAGATGTAAGGGAGGAGAAAATTAGTGAACTGGAAAACAGACCTAAGGGAATTTAGCAGAATGCAGCACAAAGAGATACAGAGTTAAAAAATATGAAATTGAGCTTAAGAGACATGGGTGTAGAAAGACAAATTTCAGCAAATGTCTATTTGGAATTTGAGAAACAAGAATGGCAGAACAATAATAAACAAAGTGATGATGACTAGGAATGTTCCAGAATTTAAAACATGAATCTTCAAATTCAATGAGCAACATAAATATTAAATAAGACATATAAAAATGAATCCTCCCTTAGATACTGAAACACATCATATTGAAGTTGAAGAATATCAGAAACAAAAACAAAATCTGCCTAAAATGTTGTATTACCTAAAAAGGGATAAAACTAAAAACAGATATTTTTAAAGAATAAAAATAAAAACAATAAAAAATTGGAATAAAATCCTTGAATTGCCAAAAGAAAATACATATAAATCATAATTCTATTGCCAAATAAGCTATCTTGTAGGAATAAAGATTTTATTTTATTTTTATTTGTTTATTTATTTATTTTTTTTAGAGACAGTCTCACTTTATCACCCTTGGTAGAGTGTCATGATGTCACAGCTCACAGCAACCTCTAGCTCTTGGCCTTAGGCGATTCTTTTGCCTCAGCCTCCTGAGTAGCTGGGACTACAGGTGCCTGCCACAATGCTCAGCTATTTTTTGTTGCAATTTGGCTGTGGCCGGGTTTGAACCCACCACCCTCAGTATATGGGGCTGGTGTCCCCTACTCACTGAGCCACAGGCGCCTCCAGGAACAAAGATTTTAAAAATTTTGGACAGCTTATCACTCATATTCCTCACTATAAAAACTAAAAAGATGTCCCTTCGGAGAGAAAGAAAGTGAATCCAGAGAACAGAAACTGATAAATTATAGTTAATTGTAATCCTGTATCAACTTTATAAAACTATATTTTAGAGGTAAAATGAGAAAGGGAGTGATTGGAATTAAAACCTTTTAAGTAGCACCTCATATTATCTGGAGAAGGAAAGAGTTGTTAAATAAATTTAGATGTTAAGTCAAATGCATATGTCAGAAAAAATTAGGTGTAACTATTAAAAGAACAAAAACATTGTAGAGAAAACAAAGGAATAAGTAAAAACCTAGTCAGTTAAGAGGAAGTAATAAAGAAGGGAAATAATGAAGCAAAGACAAAGTAGGACTAATAAAAATCACAATGAAATGACAAAAGATTTTCAAATAAATCATATCACAATAAATATAATAGTATAAATTTACCAGTTAAAAGACTATGACTCTCAAGCTTGATTTTTAAAAGTTAAAATAAAATGTAGTCATATGCTACCTATGAGAGATCTACCTAAAAATACTGTTGCAAAAAGATTTAAGTATAAGTCAAAACTAAATCAGAATAGGGTTACTATCTATCACAGGCAGAATGGCATAGTAGTTAAAGACCATAAACTCTGGAGCCATACTGTCCAAGTTCAGATCCAAGTTCTTCCACTTACTAGCTTTGCAACTGGAGCACTGATTAACCTTTTTGCACCTTAGTTTCCTCATATGCAAAATGGGAATGATAATAGCATCTACCTCATGAAACGTAATTATTTTATGTAGTAGTTCCTGGAATATACTAAGCACTCTTTAAGTGTGAGCTATCAGATGGTGATGATGATGATGATGATGATGGTAACATAAATTTAAAAGATGTTATGATTATAAAAAAGTATTATTTCAGATACATAGAATTATTACAAAAATTATACAAGGAAAATAAAATAATTCCGAACAAGCAGAAACCCAATAATATATCCTTAAAAATAACATGAAGCAGTAAATTGACTAAATTTCTGGAAACTATATCAAATTCACAATCATATTTGTAGATTTTAATGTATATCTCTCAAGAAAATGGTGGAACAAGCAAAGAAAAAATACTTGATATAAAAATCTTAAAACAACACAATTAACAACATTGATCCCTTATATATATAAAGAATCCAAGACCCAAGAATAAAACAATACACATCTTTTTAAAATAATGTCAACCACATACTATGAAACAAAAACATTTCCAAAAGAACTCAATTTATTTAAATTCCATGCAGATTTTTTTATGATAGAGCAACAAAATTAACAAATGTATACTCCATAATGTCTACTAAACACATGGAAGTTTAAACACATAGTTCTAAATAATCCATAGGTCAAAAAATAAATCATAGTAGAAATTAGAATATAACTATAATTAAATGTAGAGAAAACACTATATATTAATGCTTGTGAAGCATAGCCAAAGCTATCCTTAAAGGAAAGCTTATAGTGATAAGTACCAATTTTGGACTAAAAGGATGAAAATCAATGAGCTTAGCATCCCACTCTAGAAGTATGAAAAAAATCAGCATAGTAGATATAAAGGAAAGTAAAAGGAACAAATAATGTTATGTTAGGAGAAAAATTAGGGAAGTAGAAAACAAAGAAACATCTCCATCTATAAAACCTAAATTGGTTTCTTGGAAATAATAAATGAAATTGTGAAATCTCTGTCAAGAATGATGAAGAAAACAAAAGAGACCTGAGTAAACTATAATAACAATATTAAAATAGATAACGTTTAAGGAGAACTTACTATGTTCCAGATCAGGTTCTAAGCTCTTTATACAATTAATTTATTTAATCCTCAAAACAACTTTATAAAATAAGAACAAAGATGATCTAATTTTATGGTTGAATTTACTTTAACACAGAGCAGGTAAGTAACTTGCCCATGGTCACACAGCTAAAACATAGGTGAACCAGGACCTGAACAATATAGCCTATGTCTAGAGATCACATGTTTCAGTAACCATATTTCGGAGCCTTTCACAAAGTTAGGAATGAAAAGAGGATTAGAGGCATAATCCTCCATGATGGACAGTTTTTGGAGTATTTTTTGGTTTTGTTTTTGTGTTGTTTTCCAAGCCTGAAACAAAGTTTATTGAGGAAAACAAAGACCGGGCAAGATACAGGTCTGTAGAGTAAGTTACATGTGCCACAGACAGTAAATGGGTCTCCATTGTTTTGACAAAGAAAAAGCCAGTTTTTGGAAAGTTTGATAACACCAAGTATTGCTGAAATGTAGACAGACAGTTTTCATATGCTGCTGGTAGAAGTGGCTACTAGGAGAACCATTTTAGAGAACAGTTTGCAAATAAGGATAAAGGTAGGCAAATTGCCCTTGAAACCCACCTCTAGGTATTGATCCGAAATACACACTCACTTGAGTTCACAAGGAGTCAAAACTGTCATTAAACACATTTGATAGTTTGAGTACAGTAGGGAAGTAGATATATTTGGGTTTACTCAAATATGCATAAGTTATATAGTAACTAATATGAATGAATTTATTTATAATAAATTTGAGAATAAAGCTCAAAAGCATAAGAAGGCCTAGAAAAAGAACATTGTAAATGGATCTAGCATATCAGTATAATTTTTTAGAAAAAGATCATTTAGGAAATACCTATTTTGTACTTTTCTGTTATATACAAGAATATATATATGAATTCATATCAGTGTAATTTTTTAGAAAAAGATTGTTTAGGAAATACCTATTTTGTACTTGTCTATTATATACAAGTATATGTATATGAATTTATTTGTATATTTTATATAATTTAAAATAGTATGCAATTTAAAATTGCTCATGAACTTTATGTAAAGGAAAGTACACACACATAAATATGTGTGTGTGTGTGTTTGTGCATAAAGAAAAGTACACAAAATATGCATAGGAATAACATATACTAGGTTTGGGATCTGGAGATACTGGTTCTGGGAGGGGAAAGGAAAGAAGTAGAATAAGGCCTAAAATTAAGCCCCAATATTATGTCCTGCTGATTGAACTAGTATATCCTAAGTTCAAGTTCTCCCCACTCTGCTCTTGCAGAGAAGGTCCCCCATGCAAACCACCCTTCATATGAAGGGACCGGGCACAGTTCCTACTTATCCCCAAACAGCAGATTTTGGTTCCTTTCTAGCCTTCACGAATATTCAAACAAGTCACTCACATCATTCTGTAGGAACCAAGAATTACTTCATCCTTTTCCTACTACAAAACCTGTCTTTCACAGCCCCTGTAAAGTTCACCCCACTCCTGCACTCAAGCCTCTTATGGACCTGTGGGACACGTGGTGTCCTTCCCACCCTCACTGGGTTTTGAATATGGGTGATTAATAAATCACTGCCGATCTCATTTCTCAGGGATGGGTGTCAGGAGTTTAGCTACCCCCAGAATCTTAGGGTGAAAATCCTCACTCATCAATGGTGTGAGTAGTAAGTGATTAAAACAAAAGGAGTGGCAGGTGGGACTTGAGTTTGTCATACTCTTTAAAAAATGAACAAACACAGAAACAAACAAAAAAAGAAACCATTAACGCCCATTCAATCTCAGGAGTACATGTACATCTATTGGGGTTTCTGCTATACTTTTCTTAATTTTAAAAATATGTACTGATTTTAAAATAAAGTAAATTTTAAGAAATTACTTTAAAGTTAAAAACTAGAAAAATGAGTTCCTATTTATCTACTTTTCTTGAGAACTTGAGACTTACCAAAAGTGGAGCCAAAAGAAAATGTTTAGATATGAGGGTCAAGTCTGGGTGTGGTGGCTCACACTTATAAATCCCAGCACTTTGGGAGGCCAAGGCAGAAGGCCTCCTTCAGGCCAGGAGTTCAAGACTGCTGTAAGCCATGATTGCACCACAGCACTTCAGCCTGAGCAAAGGAGCCAGACACTGTCTCAAATAAATAAACAAATACAGCTCTAAAAGGGCAGGAAACACTAAGAAAACTAAAAGATAGCTTTTAGCAATTAGGTTTTACCATTTTTTTTTTTTCACTTTTCAGGGGAGAGGCCCTGTATGTGAGAGGGAACACTACATAATTGTTCGCTTTAAGTGAATTAGCTAAAAATTCCAGTCAAAATGGCAATCTGCTTGGATAGCCAAATATTCAGATCTGCTGCCAAGCTTCTATAATTATAATTTGACAGATAAATCAATGGAGCAAATTAGGAAGACAAGAAACAGACCCAAGTGTAGATAAAGATTCAGTATATGGTGAAGGCAGCATTTCAACTCAGTGATTTACTCAATAAACAGATCAATTTGTTTATTAGTAAAGTATTATTAGAATAATTGGTTAATGAATTGGTAAAAATTTGTTAGCCTTCACTTCTTGCCACATACAAAAGGAAGTTACAGGCCCAGGGCGATGGCTCATGCCTATAATCCCAGCATTCTGGGATGCTGAGGCGGGTGGATTGCCTGAGCTCACCGGTTTGAGACCAGCCTGAGCCAGAGTGAGACCCCATCTCTAAAAGCAGCTGGGCGTTGTGGCAGATGTCTGTAGTCCCAGTGACTTGGGAGGCTGAGACAAGAGGATTGCTTGAGCCCAAGAGCCTGTGCAAGGCAACAGAGTGAGACTCTGTCTCAAAAAAAAAATTAAGTTACAGATGAAAACTAAAACAGAAAATCTGAGTCAAAATTTAGACAGGTTGTGAAATCTGAGGTTGTGAAATGGTTTTCCACATAAGATCGCCAAAGTTGAAATCATTAAGATTGATCCATTGACTTACTATGTCAATAAACATTAAAAATTTTTGAAAAATAGAATGCAGAAAATTCTTGCATCTTATTGAAAGCTCTTAAAAATTAATGAATAATCTAAAATAAAATCTGTCAAATTACAAAGAAAGAATGGCAAAGAAAAATTTGCAACATCATAATAATAAAGCAAAGCAAAACAGCATCTTTAATTACTTTATTATTTATAAATCTGAAGAAAATAAAAATATTAGCTTTCCAAAGTGAAAAAGCACTAAATGCTATAGAGATTTGCCTTATTTTATAACCAGTATGTAGTATATTGTCTCTACTATTTATTACCAATACCATTGCTATTGGCTAAATAGAAGGTATGCCCTCATTCAGGAGAATGAGGGAAAGAAGGGTAATCCACACTTTCATTGTATTGCTGGAGAAGTAGAAATTTGTGTGGCGTTTATAGGAAGTCATAAGCTATAAAACTTGAAAATACGCATATCCTCTAAAGGAAACAAATCCTCACTTTCTACTCTTTACCTAAGGAAAAAGTAAGATATATGTACAAAGTGTTACAAATACATTCTATTCAAGGTTGCTGAAATTAAGAAAAAATCAACAATAATCTTCTATGCAATGATTGACTATAAAAAAATTGTAGCACATCAATATGGTAGAATACCATGTAGCTACTAATAAGTCATTGGTAGAAATATAACTATTAGCATGTTTAATTTTTAATGATGTATTCTTAAGTGGAAAAAGTAGGCTACTAAAAAGTACATTGGAATATGATATAAAATTTTATATACACATATACTTGCTACATACTAAATGTTAATAATAATTCTCAAAGTTTTTTTTTTTTCTTCTTCCATTTCAGGTCTGTATTACTTAAATGTTCTAAATATATGACTTTCTAATTAAAAATTAAAGAGAAAAGGATTTGTAGTCAAATCTGGCAATGGTAGTTTAGGAAAGTAAATTATCATCCCTAATCTTTGCTGTTGTTAACAACAAAAGGAAGATACTAATTCCTCCTCCTAGGATTACCAACAAGGTCAAATGAAGCATCCATTCATTCATTCAAAACTATTTATTTTGTACCTGGCAGGTGTCTGGTGTTATTTTAGCTAGTGGCACAGCAGACTGTAAGGCAGACAAAAGGAAAACAAAACCTTACCCTCTCCATCAAAGGAGACAGATAATAAGCAAAACAGAAGACTAAAATGTATAGTATATCAGATGGTAGAAAGTGCTATGGAGAAAAGTAGAGGAAGTCAGAAAGCAAAGGTGAGGTGTTACAACTTTCAATTAGATGGTCAGAGAAGGCCTCAGGAAAAAGATTACATTTGAGCAAAGTCCCCAAGGAGGTAAAGGAACAAATCATGTGACTACCCAGGAGGCAGGAAGGACCAGGAGGGCAAACATCACAGGCAGAGGAACAGCAGTGCACAGGCCCCATGGGGAGGCATGCCTGGTACGTCGGCCATGAAATCCGGTTGCAAAAGAAATATTATTTAACAGTGTATTATCTTTGACATCATACTTAACCTCAAAATAATTATTATTTTCTTTCTCAAATAGCTTGAAAAATAGCTTCCTATTGCCAAGGCTCTGCTCAGGTTCCATTTTAAAGTGAAATAACTATAATGAGAGCTATGAGTTCCTCAAGTGCCCCTGTTGCTAACTAAAATCATCCTGAGGGCAGCCTCCTTCCTGACTTCTGACTTCCCAGAAAGAGGTGAGGCCTTGGATCAGATGATGGAAGTTGGAATGGCCAGGTATAGAGAGTTGCCGAACAGCATAAAACTCCCTTGGTTCATCTTTCACGCAGGAAAGTTTTTCCGACACTTCCATATATACAACTGCAGAGGTATGCCATTTTTCTCTATTTTGTTTTAATTCATTTTAATGGTTTGTTTTCATTTGCGGAATAAATAGAAAGGCATATTTTAGATGCTAGGTATGGATAAGATACCTTAAAATTGGATATGGCTGTGTGGTTGGTTTCAATGCCTGCACAATGCTTTGGGGATAGCATTACACTTTTATTGTGTTTCTCAAACCGGGGCCCATGGAACCTTTGGGTCCAAGGGTTCTTTTCAGAGAAGATAGAGTTTAGGATTCAGAAACCCGGACTGAGGTGAAGGTCTGACCAGGTGCCCACTGCCCCCGTAGGAAGTAGGACAAAGTCATGCCTCTCATTCTGCAAAGTTCTGTTGCCTCCCCACACTTCGGCAAACCTTGGTCACCCCAGAGGTTGTGCTGTATCACTTCCCGTGGCTGCTGTAACAGAGGCCAGAAACGCAGTGTTTAAAACAACACAGACTTATCATTTCATAGCTCTGGAGGACAGAAGCCCAAAATGGGTTTCAAACATCTAGGGGTCAGTGGAGCTTTATTCCTTCTGGAGCCTTTAAGGAAGAATCAGTCTCCTTGTGTTTTCCAGCTCCCAGAGGCCGCCTGCATGCCTGGTTTGAGCCCCTGCCTCGAGCCCCTGCCTCCAGTCTCACAGCCAGCAGCTGCCTCCTTCCAACCTCCGCTTCTCTTACTCTCCTGCCTCCTCGTCCCCATTTATAATCCCTTGCAAGGACAGCAAGCCCAAGCCCACCCAAATAATTTTTTTTTTTTTGAGACAGAGCCTCAAGCTGTCACCCTGGATAGAGTGCTATGGCATCACAGCTCACAGTAACCTCCAATTCCTGGACTCAAGTGAGTTCCTTGCCTCTGCCTCCCAAGTAGCTGGGACTATAGGCGCCCGCCATAACACCTGGCTATTTTTTTGATTGCAGCCATCATTGTTGTTTGGCGGGCTCAGGCTGGATTCGAACCCACCACTCAGGTGTACGTGGCTGGTGCCTTAGCCTGTTGAGCCACAGGCGCCGAGCCACCACCCAAATAATTTAACATAATGTCCTCATTTCAAAATACTTCACTTAATCACATCTATAAAGTCTCCCTGGCTTTATAGGAGTTGGAAATTAGGACTTGGACTTCTTTGGTAAGCTATTATTCTGCCCATGACCACTTGTATGAGCAGAGAAGGAAATAAAATGCACCACCCCCTTTGCTTTGCCCTCAGTGAGAAAATAAAATGAAATTCACCCAGACTCCTATGAGTCAGAGCCTCTGTTAGTTGGCAGCAGAAGATAACAAACTTGGACACTCATGCACTGTGACCCCGAAATCTACCCTACAATCCTGGAACCTCCAGGGTAAAGAAATAGGGGAACTCACACTGTCACCTCCTTCTCCACACCCTGACCTGTGCCTGCCTGGGGATGTTGGCCCTAAGACAGGGAATTGTCACAATGTCCCAAGGTGGCCTCTTCCACAATGGTACCCACTGGTCCTGCTCCTGCCTGGGGACATACAGAACGCAAATCCCCTTCTGAAGGGTGACTCTTCACGGAGGAGGTTGGAAACAAACCATTATCCCCAACCCTTCACTTTGGAACTGGCTGCAGCCCCTGGCACCCTTCAGGCTGATGGGGGGGGGCTCTGAGGTGTGTTCTCCGACTCCAAAAATCCAACCAAACCCCGGATCTTCCCTTTACTCAGTCTCACGCCTCACCTCCAAAGATTCTGACTCAGCAGATGTGGGGTGAAGCCTGGAAATCTGCATTTAAAAGATCCCCCAAGTGGCTGTGGTGTGGGGAGCACGGTGGCTGCCTCTCGGAAACTGGACCGGATACAACTTGGAGCTGACGATCCCTGCCTCATTTTACAGTAATTCCTGCTCGGCCGTGTGCTTCTCGGGCTGTGCCTCTTCATGCTGAAGACAAAGAGTCCCGTTTCTCATTCTAGACACCATTTTTTCAGCTAAGAATTTTTTTGTGGCTACAGCACGCTGTTGAGCGAGGCCAAGGTTACAGGAGAATAAATGGTGAATTTTTTTTCCTTCATGCTTAGGCTACAGAATCGGGTCTGCCCCACCCCTGCGGAGTGCCTTCTGAATCATCCAGTGGGTTATTGTCTCTCTCCTTCACCAGGCAGCAGCATGGAGCTGCCCGGCCTGTGGCAGGTGCCGTGCTCCACATCAGGATAAAATGATGAATGAGAGCCCGTCTCATTCCTGCAGGGGCAGTTTGGTGGGCGAGGCAGAGCAGCAAACTGTCTGATCTAACACAATTCCGTGAGCATTCTGATGGCAGTGGAACAAATGGCAAGAGCCCGCTGCCTAACACCCACATCACATGCCCCGCCCTACCCCAGCACTGCCTACCGCAGCTCAGACACACTGACTATCCAACCCTACAACACACTCAGCTCCTCCCATCCGCCCGGTGACCACTGACTTTAGCTCCACCCCACACCCACTCACCACCTACTCCCCACCCTGCACCCACGTGGGCAGAAGATTCCATGTTCTTCAACTTCAACTCCTTAGGCCCCTTTTCCTTGTTTCTCAGGGGTTTTCCTCTTGCCACTGTTTGTCAATCATTTAGGCTGCCACGATGTTCTAAACTCACCCGCTTCAACCTTACTAGCCTCTCTATCTTTTCTTGTTTGTTTTTCTAAACTACTTACTTGGAGCTTCCTCAAGTAACCCTAAAACTTGCATTTTTAGCATCTTGCATAAAACTTTTTTTCCCACCTTAAAATCCCAGTATTGTCACAGAGGCAGCAAAGTGACAACCACATTAGCCATTGGAGGTCAGAACTGCTCACTAGAACACAAAGGAAATGGCAGGAAGAAAGGTACAGGGGACGGAATGCACAAGTCAGAGGCCCGCGGAGGCTCCGTGGCTGAGAGCTCTTGTGTATGGAGTCTTCATAGCCCAGCCAGCAGAGCAGTCTGTCCTGCGAGTTCTCATTGGCTGAGGGCATGGAAAAATGCTCAAGCATCACAAAAACCATACAGTAATCGAGTTCAATAGATCATGCTGTAAGTATCAAAGGATATGTTTGCACACATATGTGCTCCATTGAGCAGTTTTCTGACTTGGATAGTGAAAGATCAACATGTCATGGTCCTATGACACTGGCCATTCAACACGTTCCACTAACTCCCTGGCTTTAATTACAGTCTCACAAAGCACCTTCTGTTTGTTATCTGGATTTTAATGGGCATTCCTCCCTGATCAGTGAACACATTTATCAGTTTCACTTTCTTCTCACTTAACTATTAAACTAGCATTTTACAGCTGACATATCCGGCTTTGGGTTGTCCTGTGTCCTTCTTCTAAGGGACTAACCTGAGCATATTACCAAATGAGCTCTCCAACCAGTAAAAGTGACAACCACATGCCTCCAGGTTCTGCTTCCCTTGAAGCTCTGTCTCAGCAGCTACTAGACTTAGTGGATAACACTGATGTCCTGACATGTTCAAATCAGAATCCAGTTTGATCCTAAATTCTCCACACACTGCATCAGTCAGGTTAGGCTAAGTTATGCTGCAGCAACAAACTATCCCCTGAGTTTAGTTGACTGAAAACACCAACACTTTTGTTTCTTTTCCATGTTATATGTCAAGTCTGCTTCACATCATCTTCATTCTGGACTCAGGCTAAGGAAGCACTCATTTTCTGGGGTTTTAATTTCCACTGGAGCAGAGGAAAGAGAGAGTATGATGAGGCACCTGCTGATTCTTAAAGCTGCCATGCTCTTTTCTCTGACCAAACAAGTCACTTTGCTATACCTAACTTCAAATGACCAGAGAAGTGTAATCCTACTATGCTCCCAGAAAAAGAGAGAGCCAGATCTTTATTAACAGAATTAATAACCACTACAAATGCATTACTTATTCCCTCTCGAAGCAATCCATTCCCAGGTTTAGCGGTAATTATTTTAAAGATTTTCTTACAATGAGCCAAAATCTGCCTACACCAGGAAATGTTCTAACCATTGGAGATATAAATAAATCAAAGTTCTAAGATTTGCACCATAGTGGATCCATCCATCCTTGCTCATCCAAAATCAATTTACTCCCTCCTCATTTCCCAATCCACTTAGCAAGGATTTGCTAAGCACCTACTTACTTGCCAGGCACTGTTAAACTCAGATGATCCAGGGCCGGAAAAGTTATGGTCCTTCTGGACCTCACATTGTAGGGAGTTAGTTAACCATCAAAGAGGATCAGATGACAGTGAAAGGTACATGAAAATTTTATAACACAAGAGGTAGGTGGCCGTGACATTTCATTTGAAACACTCAAGGAGGCTCTATGCCACATTGCAGAGAGAACCCTCAAGCGATTCTCAGACTGAATTCGAAGCCCCCTTAGGGGTTCCCAAAGGGAAAATACAGTGGCAGGAAGCAGGCTTCCATGTCCCTCTCTCCCTTGCCCTTTAATCTATTTCATACATTCGATTTTTATAAAAGATTTCATTGAAAGGGCTCTATGAGAGACAGAGAGAGAAGTGGGGGAAAGAGGGAAAAATCAAGGACAGTGTCAGCTCATACCTGTGAAAACAAACATGCAGGATAGGGAAGTGGCTCGCCAAGGTCATGCAATGAGCTAGAAGTGTGCCTGAGACAGGAAGCCTCTGCCTGTCGCAAACCCTATAGCCCTCTTTTCTTTTCGTTTCTTTCTTTCTTTCTTTTTAAATGTACACTTGGGAGTCTGCAGAACAAGCTCCAAAAACAAAGATTTGAATGTCAGTGGGAAAAGCTCATCAGGGGGATTTAGCAACATATTCACAGAGGAAGGTGAAACCTCTTTCTAGCTAGTTTGACAGCACACACTACCGCCTGCCTGGAGCAGAGAGCCGGGCCTTCCCTTCTTTCTCCTGGTCATCAACTCCCTGCCCAGCAGGCACTGAGCCATGACTGCAACACTGGCTTCCACTTCACATTTGTTGAGATTTGAGAAAGGGCTCATTTGGGGAATCCTGAGTGAGAAAACTGCAGACTAGTTGTGTGCTGTGAGCACAGGCAGGAGAGAATTTCACCCTCCCAGGAGCATGAATGTTTCAGCCAGAGTATCAGAGAATTAATAAATACAAAGATTTTCAGAAACTAGAAAGACAACATTAATTTTGTCTCAAATATCAGCCGGGGGGGTGGGGGAGACATTACATATCTAGAATTCAAAAGGGACATAACACCAACAACGAAATCTTTGTTCCTCCAAGTATGAGTGGTCTGTCTTCCAAGTATTAAGTACTATAAGACACTTCCTCACCCAACTCATCAAAGATGCAAATAAACTGTTTGATCTTTTCTATCCCTGGCCACTGACATTTATTTTCACATAGTCCCAGATCTATACAAATCTCTCAGACACAATAAAAATCAGGCTTTATTTATCAGACATTTAAGGTTTTCCCTCCAGGGTCCAGTAACCCAAGAAAATCTCTAATATTGCTCTTTCTGCAGACCTCTGCAGGTCTACCCTTATCTAAGACACAGAGGAAAGCCCTTTAAAGTGCTTTGTACAATTTCAGGCATCCTGCTCTAACCTACTTCTCTTATTTCAACAATACCAGAAATAATGCTGACAGACTCTTCAATGAGCAAGTGGCCTGGAGCTCATTCCCAAAGGCATCCTATAGTCACAGCAGCTGGCTGGTTTGTACCTGCAGGCCAGGCTCCAGTGATGCTGGGGGTCACATAAATGGAAAGGAAGGGCCATTCACCTCCCCTCTCTCCAAGAGGGACAGACAGTAGTGGCAGCCTGTTTGCTTCAGCAATAGGCTGATAGAAGGGGTGCATAACTGGCCACATCAGCTGCTTGCCAGACTCATCCTGCCAACTCTTCATGCCAGGCAGAAAATACAGCAGAGCGGGGTAAGGAAGCCCCCAACCAAATGGCCCATCCACAAGAGAAATGGGTGTGAAGCCTTTAAGAGAGACCTGTGTTGTTTATAGCAGAGACTCTGAATTTTTCCTCTCTTTTTTGAGCCTCACCAAAGATGACTCAGTCTCCACTGCTAGAGTACCTGGGCACAAGCTTACCTTCCCCACTGAGTGTACAACACTTTCCCAGCAAAACAACGCTGGAGTGAGCGTGGATAGAGTTACGCTAATCAAATGCCCTGGAAGCTCCCTGCATCCCCAGACGGGGGACAAATGATCTGGTGGATTCGGCAGCCCGGAGGAGAGACACTCGCTTTCAGAGGATGTGCATGAGTTAGTGTGTGAATGGGCGCACACATCCCGTGGACCAAGCCTGGTTCTCTGTTTTCTGGGAGGTGAAGTTGAACATCTTATTTTGTCGGGAAAAACAAGATCCCATCCCGCGTCAACATGACTGGAAATCTCAATTTAAAAATTGGATGCAGCGCTGGGGTTTGCCCAGCTTTCCGTCTTGGTCCCTCTGCTGTGGCAGGCTCTCTGCGCAGACAGCTTGTATGTTTAACTCTCCTGACACCGCTTTCCGAAGTGAATTCTCCACCAGGGTAACTTGCCTCAAACTGCAAGGTCCTCCCCCACCCCACCTCCTTTCCCCAAATCCCGATCTCCCTCCAGGTACGGTCACGGCCACCGCCCCCATGCACCTTCCAGGACACAGCCAGGAGCGCAGAGGCGAGGGCCTGGCGCTCGGCGGCCCGCAGTGCCCCGGAGCCGAGCCGAGGCTGGAGGCGCGCCCGCAGCCCCCGACTTCACACCCCGCGCGCGTGTGCACCGAGCAGCGGGCACACCGCGAACACGCCTCGCCGCACACGCACACGGGCACCCCCGCCTCCCGCCGGTCCCGAGCTCTCCGAAGTTACCTCTGAGGCGCCCCGCGCAGGGCCCTCGCCGCCCGGCGGGTCTGGGGCTGCTCGTCCGCGGTGGTCCGCACGGCCTCCTCCGCCGCGCCTCCAGAAGGCTCCGGAGCCCGCGGGTGCTCGTCACCCGCAGCCCGCGTTCCGCGCCCGGGGCTTTACCCCGGGGGCTGGGGCGGCTTCAGCCTCTGCCACCCGGGGTCGGGTGTGCCCTCACCTGCGCGACGCCCACCTGGCTGCAGCCCGGGTGGGGACCCGCGCGCGGCGGTCGGGGCGGGCGCTCCGACTCCTCCGGGGCAGCGGGCAGCCGGCACAGGCTCGCATGACGCTCGGGCTCCGGCGGCTCCGGGACGAGGCCTCACACCCTCTCCCCGGGCGGTCCTAGCTTCGGTCTTTGTGTCTCGGCCGGCGCCCCCACGTCACCGACTTGGGGACGGTGAGCTGCGCGGGCCGGGAGGCCGGCGGCGGGGAGCCAGGCTGGGCTTCTCCATCGCCGCCCGCCCGGGGCGCGCAGGCTGCCGGCGCGCACCCCGGGGACCGAGGGGGCGGGTCCGGCGAGGGGCGCGGCCAGCGCGCCAAGGGGGTGCCCTGCCGGAGACTGCAGCTGAGGAAAGTGGGAGTCGGGCGCCACTAGAGCCCGGGGAAGGCGATGTCTGTTGTGTTCTTGATCGTGGCTGCAGCGCTGGGAGCCAAGAGAAGGAAGGGTGCGCTGGAGGCAGCCTGGCCGCCAGAGCCGCCAGCGGGGTTCGTGTCTCCCCGCTTCCCTGCGCTGAAGGTGACTGCGGCCCCCAGTGGCGGAGTAGGGCCGAACCGTGTCCTCCGCTTCCCCGGTACACAGCAAGGCTCACCCTTCTGGGGCCTCCGGCTCTGCAGTGCTTTGCAAGACCATGGCAAAATGGTCACTTCATTCATTGATTTGCCCGCTTGGCGAGTGTGAGCTTAATTGGTACCCAAATTGGAAAGACTGACAGTCACCTGCCCACTCCCTACCCAAACACACACACACACACACACTCGCCCAGTGAAACTAGGATGGGTTTCCAAAAGTCCAGCTGGATGCGCAGATCAGAACTGGAGGCCTTTCGCCCGGGTTCTGCAGTGAGGCTGAAACGCAGCAGCTGGCTCCGGCGGCCTCATCCACACACATCCTGTCCCTGCGGCTGGGGAAACTCCTATTAGCAGCACTTAAGGTCCCCACCGGGCTGGAACAGCACAAAAACAGAGGCAGAGTTTCAAACCCACGGAATCCCAAATGGGGCGAGAGCCTCTCCCGCCGGGGTGGGCAGCTTTTCCCACACCAGCTAATTGCGGTTGCTACCTGTGGTCTGAGTGCGGGGCTGCAGGGAAGACAGCGCCAGTCTCCCAGCCTCCCTCTGGGCGCTGTCTGGATGTGGCTGGTGACAATGCTCTAAAAGTGAACCTGCTAATAAATGGAAACTTTAAATAATGCCTCATCGGAGTGGTAAGTGTTGACAGCTAGATTTTCCGAGAGCTCCTCTCTGCCCAAGTTGTAAAATCCATTTGCCTTTATTGCCTTATTGTCAAGCAAGTGCAAACTCATTCCAGTGAGGGCAAATGGATTTGAAAGGTAAAGTAGGAGAGAAATTTAAGTCACTGTACCTTGACTAGGGAGTGTAAATTTGTAAATAGTACTGGCTCTGTCATTTGGTCCCAGTATTCTTTCTGGGAAAGGGATGCATAAGCCCCAGGAGTACAGGATGTCCAGGGTAAGAGGCTGGTTAGGTAATTACTACAGAGACCCACAGACTCCAGAGGCATCATTGCCCTTTGAGTTCAGAGAACAGGTTATTTATGACCTAAAGAAATATATATTTCTTCCAACGCGAAGAAGGGTTTAACCCACGTGGAACAATTAAAGACAGGAAGGTGCGTGGGGTCTCCCTCTTCCCTTGGTCTGAGTTTTTCTCTTTCTTGTTCTTTTTCCTATTTCTTCATGAAATACTACCACAGAGACTTAGTTCTAGAAGGAAAAAACATAGTTTTCTAATGCTTAGAAGGGGTAAAAATCTACTTTTTCTCCCTTAGTTCTGCTGAGGAAGGCTAGAGGTTTATGCAGTGTTTATTCTGAAATAACCCTTTTGGAAGACAACTTTTTCAATGTTAAACAGTAAAAAAAGGAACGTGCAGAGTGTAGCTCTCCAACCACCCTGCAGTCACTCATGTCCAGCCAGCAATTAATTGACTAGTGGCATCCACAAATATAAGGGATCCAACTGGTTACCCTTTTGCCCTCCTGGCTACTGATGGCACTAATCCCACCCCAAACACCCTCAGGCCTTAGGAACTAGTCCTCTTACTTTCTGTTTAGCAGTTTACCCATTCAAGAGGGACACACAGACACAGATGGAGTAACACCTCAGCCAGAAGCTTTCTCTCCTGGGCCATTCTCTGGGAAGAGACTGGAATTACTTGACTCCCTCTAGCTTTTGCACACACAGTGGTCATCCTACCCACCCCATCTTGCCCACCTGCAGAAAAGTCAAGGTTCTTTCTGCACTGCTTACTACACTAGAACAATAACACATTCTATTCGCTATTTACTTATAGATCCAAGGCATTAAATTTGGGTAGGGGAGAAATGGTGCACATTATGGCATGATACCCCCCAGGATAAGTAACTTTTTTTTAAGTCTGAGGAACAGAAAGAGACAGAGGATGAGATGGAGGGCTGCGCATCAGACCTTAGAGACAGAAATGGAATCAGTACCCAGAAACCTCCCAGTCTCCATTTTTTCTCTGTTTCCAGTGGTCACCCACAGATCCCCAAATTTCACTTCATAATACCGCTGGGAAAGGTCTGAAAACCCAATGTGGCACTTTCTGTAAGGGAAACAGCATTGAAATTTGGTTTCAGACATCTAGCAAATGACAAACACCTAGCGTGAACTTGAACAACTTACTTGATCTACATTTGCTCCTCTAGCACTTGACATGTCTGATACTGCTTAAATTTAGTCTTTGGACTCAGAATCATGAATGGTTTCCATCTTACAAAACCTGAGGTTAAGTATGAAACTCTAATAAATCTATGAGGTCCATGTAACCTGATCTCAATAAATGCCCTATTCCATAAAACATAGTCCAACGGCCAGAAGAAATGTGTTATTGATCAAATCCTTTACTTGGATTTCTCAAAGGCTAATGTCTTCCTCTCAATTCCTTCTTGCCTCAGCTGTCTCAAAGCCTCTTTCTCTCCAATATACCCCAAATTCTCTCTAAATGTATAACCCAGGTCATTTTTTTGGTTTGGGAATTTTTTTGTTTGTTTTTTGTCTCTCCTGACTCATCTCTACTTTTCATTTTTTATATAGACTTCCTCCTCCTTGGAGGAGGAAAAAGAAAAGGGAAACTGAGCAAAATCAGAATTTGCTTTAGTTCTGGGGATAGGTGAGAAGGCCATTCACACATTAATACTTTTTGTCTTCTTTGGGTACATTTTAAATGTATTGAAGCATTAGAAAAGAGCACTGGGTGTTGTACCACACAAAGATTTTTGTCTCTAGCTTACCTATTTACTAGCTAGATAAACTGAAAACAGGTTCTTAACCTCTTTTGAGCTTGTCTTATTATTTATAGACTTATAGACATGGAATAAATGTTTCATAGGGTTGTCAGGAAGACCGAATAAATGCAAAGGGTAAGTCTTGTGATAGTCACTCAGCACATGTTTGTGGCTCTTAAAATGGCAGGCTGAAGAAAAAGGAGAAGGAAGGAAGGTGGAAAGGAAGAAAGGAAAAGGAAGGGAAGGGAAGGGAAGTTGTGTCTTAGGCATATAGGCAAAAGCTTAATTGTACCAATGAACACGGAATTGGGTGCAGGAAAATTGTTCCCTTTACTGGGCTGCAATGCTGAACTGTGATCTCCTTTTGGGAAGAGACATTATTTTGCTGTTTGACAAAATGGCAAGCAGCACAATAAAAACAAATTTGAAAATTTTTTTAAAAGCATCCCATTGGCATGGTGCCCCATGGTTAATGCTCAGCAACTCACTTTCTCATTCTCCTCTAAGCACCCCAAGAACCTGTGTCCTATTGCTCCTGAGTACTCCAGGACTACCACCTGCCAGTAGAGCACTTAATAGGTTTCACCCTGAACCTGTTTCTACATCTGATCCTATTAAACCTCACTTGGCCTGTATCACATATAAAGACTAAAAAGGATCTACATTAAGCAGAAATAAATCTCAGACGTCATTTAAGACATTGATTTTAAACAGGATATGAGTAGCCCCTACCCTCTACGTCATCTCACAGGGAAACTCTTTTTGATATCATCTCTGCTTCCAGAGGATTTCATAACTGGCAGGAATTTAGGGACAGGCTTATGAGACACAAATTTGGAGTGAAGTAGAATATGAAGCCACTCACTCCCCAACTCTTACACCTTGGTGTGAGTTCAGTGGGTAGAGACTGGTATTAGCAGATTGCCAATCATGAAAATAAGATCCAGAATGGATGGCACCTGTGGCTCAGTGAGAAGGGCACTGGCCCCATATACCGAGGGTCGTGGGTTCAAACCCAGCCCCAGCCAAACTGCAACAAACAATAGCCAGGCATTGTGATGAGTGCCTGTATCCCAGCTACTTGGGAAGCTGAGGCAAGAGCATCGCTTAAGCCCATGGCACTCTACCAAGAGCAACAAAGTGAGACTCTGTCTCTAAAAAAAAAAAAAAGAAAAGAAAAGAAAATAAGATCCAGAAGGATCTGCCAATTTCTAAGCCCTGCTGTCAATTAGGAATGGATCTGATGCAAAACTGAGTCTTCTGAATTCAGCCAGGGCTCACAGTGGGCTACTTTGCAAATTTCCTAAAATACTACTGGGAGGGTAGTGCTCAAAGCAGCTCCATGCTGTCTAGAAGCTTTTCTGAGTCAGACTGGAGCTCTTCAGAGCAAGGTGAGTACAGAAATGCCGTGCCTGTCTTCAGCCAGCTGTGCCAGACTGCGCATACCTCACCATAAGCTAATCCATCTCCACCGGGCTCTGCTCTTCTGATTTGCAACTGGCCTTCTCAAGCAGAGACTGCTGCAGTGGTGTGAATTTGGCAGGTACAGAGAGAATATCTGTTATTTTTTTTTTGGCTGCCATGATTCCACATTTTCTCCTAATTTCAGTGAAAGCCGCCATTGTGCATTGTGAAATTGGGATACACCTTCTCCTCCTGAACCTCGGCAGCACAGGAATGGACAGGTGGCCGAAGCTTGGCCAAGCCAATACTCCTGCCCGAGGTTATGCATCGGAAGCCAGCCAGAGTGCAAAGCAACCAGGGATAGTTTGGAAATTGTTTCCCCCCTGGCAATAGTGGCACCAGGTTGCAGTGATCTGGGTTCAGTTACGGGGACAAACTGTGGTATGATTGCCACCCTCCCACCCTCCAGTTTCCATGAGTTTCTGCATATTTTCCAATCGTGATTCTCTGATCTTACCATGGACTCCATGAGTTCCTCAGAGCCTTCCAATAAATTCCTTTCCTACCTAAGCAGACCAGAGTCAGCGTCTTCATGTTGGCAACTGGAGTCCTGACTGCTATGTGAAAGGCTGGCTCTCCACTCTAAGAAGAAACCATGCCTTGAAACTCCAGATAGGTGATCTGGGTGGAAATTCAGCTCCGAGTGTCCAGCCCTCTCGGAGCAGAACTCACCAGCCCTCGCGGACTCCCTGCTTCCTTCCTCTCCTCTGTGGGATGCACAGTCAAGAGGAGGTTGTACCACTTGTGCCCTACAGACCTTTGCTATTTCAGTGTTCCAGGATTATGGGATGTATGGAGTCAAATCTCCAGCCAGCTACCCAGATTTCCCTCCAAATGAGTGAGGCTTCTTGGATGAGCTGCCATAAAGGACAGAAAAAGGAGAAGACAGTGAACAGGGGGCAGAAACTTTGACCAAGGTTTGAGTTCTTTAATTTCATCACATGAGGCAAGGAGCAGTGAGATGTCCTCGCCCATTCACCCAATCACGTGGGTGAATGAGGAAATCAGTACGTTTCTAGCATTGGGATTTGGGGGACAGAGGTCATTCTGATTACCGATTAATTTACAGTGCCCAAATGGGGTGACAGCTGTACATTTGGTTAAAGAAAACCATGACTCCTCTTTTATTAAAATCATACTTACACGTTGCTTTTGTTGAAAGATTGAAGGTGAAGCTTGAGTCCTGGAGAGAAGTATTTAGGACTTTCTGCTGTTTCTTCTTAATAGCACTCAAGCCTCCATCGTCATGGATGGTGAGCTGGAAAGAAAATGGTGAATTTTTGTGGATTTTCATCACTGATGTATCCCAAGCATTAAAACAGCACCCAAAATATAGCAGGACCTCAGTAAACATTTTCCAAATGAGTTAGATATTCTCGTGAAAATTAGTTCACATGAATCTCATCCACTTCTCAGTCCCCAAAATTATAGTGTAAGGTCCCAACACAGAATATGTTGTAGGATCGTCCATCAACAGCACGTGGTTGTAGGATCATCTCTGCGCTTCCATGGCATTTATTTAATCTGTTCAATTCCCAGCCAAAACCTGACATTAACCTTATAGAACCCTCATGATGGACGAGGTATTTGGTCTATTTGTTTATTTTTTTATCAAGACTTAACAGATGGGAGAACAAAGCCACAATGCTCTGAGTAAGATGACTTCACCAAGGTCATTTGGAAAATGGGGGTTCTCTAATGCTGATCTAACATTTTCTCCACTAGACTGAATGCCAAAAAGAAATTGAATCTTGATTCAGCACACCTAAATATTAATAATAGTGCCTGAAAAGGAAAGTTCAATGAAGTTCAATTGACAAGAGTACTTAAGAAAAATCCATTTACCCTATGCTTAGATTGCTAGGGCTTTGGGTACTATATTGTGATCAGATAAAGCCTGTCCTCTCTATCTGAGAGTCTGGTAACTAAGCCTCATCCTGAGGTTCTCATTACTTGCCTGGAGTCATCTGGATTCCTGAGATAAACAAAAATATTTTTAGGGTTCAACAATGGGCACGCCTCCATGTTTCTACTGAAATCACCATTGCCCTTTGTCAGGAACATCAGGCTGCTGGACAACTTGAACCATCTAGAATTATCTCCCAGCTAAGCCCCAAAAGGACAGCTTTATTATCACCATGTCACAGTGTGGCATCATACACTCACCCTGCTAAAACGTCAAGACCCACAAATGTGCCAGGCCCTCTGTTAGCTGCACCTGAATGCAGGGATGTCACCGAAAGATAACAGTGAGTTAGAACTTATTACACACCAATTATTTACTCAAGGATTTATCTCATTTAATCCTTACAAAAATCCTGTAGAGTAGATAATTATTATTCCCATTTTACAGATGGAAAATTGGAGCAATAATAGGTTTAGTTATTACCTTAAGGTTACATAGCTAATAAGAGCTGGGGCAGGGATTTGTGCCCAGGCAGTGTTTCTAAAATCTATGTTTTGAATCTTTATACCATTCTGAGATGGGCAACATGTGGCCTCAAAAGTGTCACTGTCCACTAAAAAGGGAAATGCCAAGAAAGTCCTTATAGTTTAAGGTGATTGGTGAGTGCAGAATGGTGTGGGAATACTAAGAAGAGAGGGCCACAGAGGGAGCATAAAGTGTCATTTTGCTTACTGTTAAATACATTATTTAATTTACTGGTTTGAATAAATATGATATTTGACAAGTTTGTGAACTTGCTGCTAATGGCAGCACTGTACAACCAACACACTAATGTTTCACAACCTTGGTATATCAGTGTTTCATAGCTGTGTCCATGTTGACGTGTGGTGGTGTCTTGCTGAGTGAAATTCATTATTGTTGTTGCCTGTGCCATTGTGAGAATGTTGGCAGTTGAACTAAAGTAATGAAGAAACATTAAATTTCTTGTTAAACTTGGCAAGAGTGAAAGTGAAATCAGAGACATGTTAGTCAAAGTTTATGGGGATAATGCCATGAAGAAAACAGCAGTGTATAAATGGATTAAATGTTTTTCTGAGGGGGAGAGAAGGCATCACTAATAAGGAGAGGTCAAGGCAGCCAGTAATGAGAACTAACAAAAACATTGCAAAAATTTATCAAATTGTATGTCAAAATCATTGACTGTGTGACACATAGCAGACCAAATAAATATTGACAGAGAAACAGAAAGATCTTAACTGAAAATCTTGGCATGAAATGAGTGTGTGCAAAATGGTTCTGAAGGAGCCCACTGATGAACAAACAAAAAAGCAACGTGCTCACACAGCACTTCTGTGAGGGAGTTTTAGCTAGTAAACAAATAACTGTATTGGAATGCCCTCCCCACTCACTTGAACTTTTTCTTTACCTGAACATAAAGGAAATGTTGAGAGGAAGACATTTTGATGCATTCAAGACATTAACAGTAATATGACAACAGCTCTAATGGCCATTTCAGAAAAAGAGTTCCAAAATTACTGTGAAGGGTGGACCAAGCTCTGGTATCAGTGTGCAGCTTCCAGAGGGGAGTGGCTTGAAGCCAACCATAGTACTATTCAGCAATGAGGCACTGTTGAGTTTTTGAATTCAATTGTCAGACCTCTTATACAATTGTATAAAATTTTACAATATTCAAAAGAAACCTACATTACCAATTTTTTTATATATCCCTCCAGAGATAGGCTACCAAAATAAAAACAGATTGCCATGGTCTGTTATTTTCTCTAACAATGGTAACATCCAGTATTCCCTACTTTACACATTAATTTTTTTCACTATCAACAAAATGTTTAAAAAATTATTCTGATTGACATTTATAGGACTGTTTAATTCTTTCTTAATTAAACATTTTGAGCTATATACTTTCATGTGCAGTTTTCTTGTTACTTTTTATGGTAGCATAATATTCCATTTTATTGATTACCATAATTTATTTCATGAGACTCCATGTATCGATATATACTTCATTTCCAAAATTTTGCTATCATAACTCTCAGTGCAATTAATACACTTGTAACCATCATTTCACACATTTGCAAGTGAATATCTGTAGGATAAATCCATAAAAATAGAACTGCTGAATCAAAGGCCATATGAAAATTTAATTTCTTTTTTTTTTGTAGAGACAGAGTCTCACTTTATTGCCTTCAGTAGAGTGCTGTGGTGTCACACAGCTCACAGCAACCCCAACTCCTGGGCTTAGGTAATTCTCTTGCCTCAGCCTCCCAAGTAGCTAGGACTACAGGCACCCACCACAACACCCCGCTATTTTTTTGTTGCAGTTTGGCCAGCCAGGTTTGAACCCACCACCCTTGGCATATAGGGCTGGCGCCCTACCCACTGAGCCACCAGGCGCCACCCAAGAATTTAACTTCTTGATATTAAATATTTACCCTCCATAGAGGTTAAACCAATGTATGCTCTCCTCCACTTAGGATTACCTGCAATGCCTTTATTTTCTCTTCCACTTCTTTCCTGTGTTTTACTAGCTCATGTTTTATCTTCCCCTGTTGACCAGTCATACTTCCCCTCACCCTCTCTCGTACCTATACTTTAGCTATTTACAAGTAACTTCTTCATTAGGTTTTTTTTGAAACTTTGGCATATATCATACATGGCACAATTTTGTGGCAACAATTTTCCAAGGAATGTTCTTTATTTAACATTTGTTTTTTCTGTTCCATTCTTCCTTTTCTTATCTTAGCACAGTACCTGTAGTGGTGTCTCACTTTGTACTCATTTCTGAGTGAAATTGTCTTTGAACATCGGAAACCTTTGACTGGGAAGGGAGGTTCCAAAGTGGTGCCTCCAGACTGGGCGAGTGGGGACTCCCTCTTGACTGGAGGTATGGGGATAGGGCCCCAGGTTTGATGGAGCTTGGCAGACCCCAAGCTCACAATGTTCACAAGGTCATGTGAGGTGAGATGTTGAGGGGTGCAGGTTTCACTGATTTCCTTTCCTTTATAGAGACCAGCCCCTGTGGGGCTGCTGGCAGTGCAGAATCTCTCCTCCATCCCATCTGGACAGTAGGCTGCCCACTGTGGATAAGGTGTGCTCCCATCCACTCAATGGCCCTCTGCTCCTGTCCATGCCAAACTAGGTTCAGGCAAGTTGACACCACCAGGATACCCTCCCTTTTCTCTTTAATCCAAACAAAGACTTTTTTTTTTTTAATTTTTGATCCAAGTCTGTGTTACCTTCCTTGGAGAAATGCTAGCTTTGCCTCCAATTTGTGAGGTGGGTGTTCCCTCTTGGGGCTTTCACCTCACTTTTGGGTGCCTCTCTCCACCTTTGAAAGCCCTCCCTCATTTGCCTTCTGTATGTTTCATTAAAGATGGATTCTGTATTGCTTTTGTCTGTTGGGAACCCATTTCTAAGAGTGGTCAGGAGGGAAAGGAGGATGACCTCTTTATCCCTTTACTCTAGAACTTCAAGTTCAAGAGCTGCTCAGGGGGAGCTTGCCTGCTATGTCCAGAGAGAACTGCTGCCCACCTCAGGGACCACTCACTTCATGGACCACCTTCTAGAGGGGTTGAGATGGGTTTCAGATGGATGCAGTGGCAAGCTTGCCAGAGAATCAGCAACCTTCTGGACTTGGAGGAAGAAGACCTGGGTTTCCTTTGCTGTTCACTCTCAGTATATCTGTATACGCTGTATATATACATACCTCTATAACATGGTTACTAAAAATGTCATCCCAGGCTGCTGATGCTGTAAAGACCAAGCTGACTCCATTTTATTAAAACTAACTCCATCTTATTCCTCAGCCTTCATTATGCAGTTACATACCGAAAGCATTAGGTAACTTACTCCCTCCTCCACCCTTTGTCCTTGTGTCTGCCCCGAGTAATAGCAGCTCCTTCCCAGACCAGCCAAGGACAAGTGTTACTCAGTCCCTTAGACCTCTATCAGCTCACCCCACACCCCCTCCCTTTTTCCTTTCTGTACTCTTAAAAATCCCCTCCTTTTCGAGGCCAGGGGCTTCTCCGTTTTCCTGCTGCACCAGGTGTGAGAGGCCCCCAGCCCGAGTTTGTAAATAAGCCTCTTGCTTTTGCATCAGATTTGGTCTCTGGGTGATTTATGTGGGGGATCCCTTGAGCTGGGGACAACAATGCTACTCCACAAACAGCTGCCTGCCCCCAGCAGGAGAAACACAGAAATTAGAGTAAGCATCTAGAAACTTGTATAGCACTTTGACAGAGTAATTTTATGTATGTCAAATTTAACAACGTCTGGTGATTTTTTTGTGTGTCTTCTTTACTTTATTACTGTAAGTTTTACTGTATTACTTCTGCAATAATTTGTACTAGTGTAATTACTTTTTCAGTAATCCATTTTGATTTTACTGTATAAAAGTATTGGTTTGAGCAAATTGAAAATTAAAAATAAATACTCGTCTTTCACATCAGATAGTTTGATTATCACTGCTCTATATTCAGTGCTTTCTGAGGATGTAGGCAAATTACCTGAGTCCTTATAAAAAATTCCTATAATTTAATTCTCCCTTTAGAAAGATAATCTACTGGCAAGAACATTCTAACATTGAAAGTTTTTTATTTCCCCTTCCTCTGGTAGCTTGAAGATTTTCCTCCATTGGCCAGGTGTGGTGGCTGCCGTCTGTAATCCTAGCAGTTTGGGAGGCCAAGGCAGGAGGATCACTTGGGACCAGGAGTTGGAGGCAAGCCTGAGCAAGACTGAGACCTCATCCCCACCAAAAATAGAAAAATTAGTCAAGCACTGTGGTGGGCCCCTGTACTCCTAGCTACTCAGGAGGCTGAAAGAGGAGGACAGCTTGAGCTCAGAAGTTGGAAGTTGCAGTGAGCTAGGCTGACGCCATTGCAGTCTAGCCCAGGCTACACAGCAAAATCCCCTCTAAAAAAATATAAAAATAGTTTTTCTCGGAGCCAAGATGGCGGTCTGTAGCCAGCTTTCTGCAGACGCTCCTGTCCAGAAGGAGAGTTAAAGGACAGAAATTTAGCAAGAAAGCCAACGGTTTGGAGTTGAGTCAAGAGACAAGGTCGAGGAACGCACATCAACCCTATTGGAGCGACCTGCGACCCCAAGGATACAAATAAAAGGTACAGAGCACATCACCAGGCCGACGGGAGTCCCCTCCCCCAAGAGAACAGCTCGCAGTATACGCCATACCTCCATACAAACAAGCGAGCAGAGTTCGGCTGTCCTCCCACTCTACCCCACGGGAGAGACCCTCTAAAAACCGGACCTCCTTCCCCTGTGCCA
>CAUYON010099535.1:0-15670 GCA_963573935.1 Arctocebus calabarensis
TGGGACTACAGGTGCCTGCCACAATGCCTGGCCATTTTTTGGTTGCAGCCGTCATTGTTGTTTGGTGGGCCTGGGCTGGATTCAAACCCACCAGCTCAGATGTATGTGGCTGGCGCTTTAGCCTGTTGAGCCACAGGCACCGAGTCAAATTTTTCTATTTTTAATAGAGACAGTGTCTTGCTCTTCCTCAGGCTGGTCTTGAACTCCAGAGCTCAGAGATCCTTCTGCCTTGGCCTCCTTGAGTGCTAAGATTATAGGGGTGAGCCACCACACCCAGTCTTGAGCTACATTCTTTCAGAATGTTTTCTGGTTTCTTTGGGGTTTACCTTTTAGAATCTCTGTGCTCTGTTGGTGTTGAACTTGCCCCTTCCAAGGTTCATTAGTTCCTTCTGCATCTCTTGCTTTTCTCTTTGTAGACCTCAGAACAACACCTGGGTTTGGTCTTTCATTCTGGAATAATTCTCCAAGAGCTAAGAAGGAATGTCTTGAGGGAGACTGTCATCCTTCCCTTTGTCTGCTGGGGTCTGACTGCTAGATACTTTTTACATCGAGAAACTACTATTCTGAATTCTAAATTAGAATCTTGGGGATCATTGAATACTGTTAATATTCATCCCTCCCTCCCTTTTTTTTTTGAGACACATTTTCACTTTATCGCCCTTGGAAGAGTGCCATGGCCTCACAGCTCACAGCAACCCCAAACTCTTGGGCTGAAGAGTTCTCTTGCCTTAGCCTCCTAAGTAGCTGGGAGTATAGGTACCCACCACAATACCCAGTTATTTGTTGGAGACAGTGTCTCACTCTGGCTCAAGATAATCATGAACTTGTGAGTTTAGGCAATTCACCTGCCTCGGCTTCCCTGAGTGCTAGGATTACAGGTGTGAGCCATCGCTCCCGGCCTTTTTTTTTTGAGACAAAGTCTCATTCACTCTGTGGCCCTGGGTAAAATACAATGGTGTCATTGTAGCTCACAGCAACCTCCAGCTCCTGGCCTCAAGTGATTCTTTTGCCTGAGCCTCAGCCACCTAAGTAGCTGGGATTATAGGTGCCACAATGCCCAGCTAGTTTTTGAATTTTTTATAGAGATGGGCTCTCCATTTTGCATAGGCAGGTCTCGAACCCCTGAGCTTAAGGAGTCCTACCTGAGTCTCCCAGAGTGCTAGGATTACAGGCACAAACCACTGTGTCCAGTGGAAACTATTATATTTCCTTTTACAAACTCTTCTTGGAGCTCTATACATAATAATCTTTGTGCGCCTGTGGCTCAGTGAGTAGGGTGCCAGCCCCATATACTGAGGGTGGCAGGTTCGAACCTGGCCCTGGCCAAATTGCAACAAAAAAATAGCTGGGCGTCATGGCGGGTGCCTATAGTCCCAGATACTTGGGAGACTGAGGCAAGAGAATAGCCTAAGCCCAAGAGCTGGAGGTTGCTGTGAGCTGTGACGCTCTGGCACTCTACTGAGAGTGACAAATTAGACTCTTGTCTTTTTTTTTTGAGACAGAGCCTCAAGCTGTCACCCTGGGTAGAGTGCTGTGGCATCACAGCTCACAGCAATCTCTAATTCCTGGGCTCAAGTGAGTCTCCTGTCTCTGCTCCTAAGTAGCTGGGACTACAGGCGCCCACAACAATGCCCCCTGGCCTTTTTTTTTTTTTTTTTTTTTTTGGTTGCAGTTATCATTGTTTGGTGTGCCCAGGCTGGATTTGAATCCCCAGCTCAGGTGTATATGGCTGGTGCCTTAGCTTCTTGAGCCACAGGCGCGAGCCAAGACTCTGTCTTTAAAAAAATAGTAATAATAACGATCTTTTTTGTGGGTAAAGTGGCAGGGAGGAAGAGGGAGTGTAGAGGCTGTTGGGTTTCTTAAAGATTAATACTGTATTACATGGTTACTTTGTAAGAGGTATAAAGCCAGCATTAATAATGGTATGATATTTTGATTAGGGGAAGAAGAAAGGAATTATCTGTAGCAAGCAGTGAGATCTTTCATTTTTAGGTAGAATCAATTTTGAACTTACCATGTTGCTGAATTAGTCCTTGAATGAGCAACAATCAGGTGCATACTGCCACTTACCTGGGGGTTTTTCCGGTGGGCTGGTGTTTAAATGGGCTGTTTAAAGCTCCCATTTACTGAGAACTTACTGTGTGCTAAGCACTGTATTATGCTGAGTCCTCTCAGTGACCCTAGGAGTTGTGCAGTCTGTTGCTACCTTGTCTCTCTGAGGCTCCAGTGGTAACTCTTCGATGGCCACACAGTGGCAAAGCCAGGAGTGGAATCTGGGTGTTTCTGTCTTGCCTGAGGCCTGAGTCTCGCAAATTCAGGGAGGATAGAAGGTAGAAGTTGGGAGAGGTGGCTTTGGTTTTGCTTCTGCTTTTGCAGGAGATTGTGTAAAGACCAAAGACCGTTTCAAAGATGTTTGGCTGGGGTGCCTGGTTTGCAGGGCTCACTGTGGGTAGCTTATTCACTCGGGAGTGGGGCAGAGTGGGGTCAGTGTGGACAGGCAGAACAGGTAGAGCAGGAGCCTTGTTCTCTTCTTGTCCTTCTTTCCCTCATCAAAGGGATTCTTCCTATCTTTTCTTTACCTTTGCGTTGCTGACTGAAAACCAGTCTTGCGACTGCCTAGGCCTAAACTGTTTTCACCCTTCTGGCTCAGAAGAAATTACCCACAGGTTAAAGATGAATTTAGTAATGTAACAGGGAGCAAAATAACATGAAAGACAGAAAAAGGAAAATGATCTCAGTTGGTCAGGCATTTTCTCCCTTATCTTTTTTTTTTTTTGAGACAGAGCCTTAAGCTGTCACCCTAGATAGAGTCCTGTGGCATCGCAGCTCACAGCAACCTCCAATTCCTGGGCTCAAGCGAGTCTCTTGCCTCCGCCTCCCAAGTAGCTGAGACCACAGGCGCCCGCCACAACGCCCAGCCATTTTTTGGTTGCAGCCGTTGTTGTTTGGCGGGCCCGGGCTGGATTCGAACCCGCAAGCTCAGGTGTATGTGGCTTGTGCCTTAGCCCGTTGAGCCACAGGCACCAAGCCTATCTTTTTTTTCCTTTTAATTTTTTATTAAATCATAACTTTGTACATTGAATGGGTTTAGGGTACTGCTGAAAGTTTACATTGTGAAATGTTTACATTGAACTAAGTAACACATCATCACAATTATACTCATTTTTCTCCCTTATTTATTTGATTACAACTACCACCCAGTCAGGAGAGGCAGCGATGATTATATTCTCATTTTACATGAGAAGAAAGTACAACTAGTGCATGTTAAGTGATTGTCCACTGTTCATCTATAAAAACACCAGCCTGGGGTTTTGAGCTCCTCATCCCAGAGATCTTCGCAGTGGACTCAGATGCACATGCCCAACACACAAATGTGTGTGTAGTGTATCCCAGGATGCTGAATTCCAAACCAGTATCTCCAAATGCTGGACATGGAGTATTTTATTTCCATCCCAAATGTGTTATTTATTTATTTATATTTATTTATTTATTTATTTTGTAGAGACAGAGTCTCACTTTATCGCCCTCGGTACAGTGCCGTGGTATCACACGCTCACAGCAACCTCCAACTCCTGAGCTTAGGCAATTCTCCTGCCTCGGCCTCCCGAGTAGCTGGGACTACAGGCGCCCGCCACAATGCCTGGCTAACAAATGTGTTATTTATTAATGTGTATTACATATATCATTTGGTGGGCATTTGACATGAATCTAAGGCATTTAATTTTGTAACTTTAGATCTTAGGGAGAGGTGGCTTTGGTGTGGCTCCTCCTTTTGCTGTTGTGTAAAGACCAAAGACCATTTCAAAGATGCTATAGAGTTGGCTGGGGTGCTGGGTTTGCAGAACTCACTGTCAGGTAGCTTATACACTCCGGGAATGGAGCAGAGTGGGGTCGAGACCAGCTCTCACATGTCCCTTTGCAGGTGCCTGCTATTAGGTATTCTGGTTAACAGTTGCTCTTTCGCTTAACAGATCCCTGACAGTAGATTTCCACAGGGAGAAACTCCCTAGGCCTACTCTTTCTCACCAGGCCTGTTTGAGGTCTGTGGCTCTTCCAGAGGGCTGTCCTGACCTTATGTTACTTCTGATTCATTGCTGGTAGAGGTTTATGGAGCTTTTGTTTTGTTCCTCTTGCTGGCCAACTTAGTGGCTTGGAACCAAGCTGGCTAGGTGACACTTGGCCCAAATGAGCTGTTCTGTATAACTTCTTTCCCTCAGTTGTCTGCTAGATCAGTTAGCTCCTCACCAAGTTTATGGGATGCTGCTGTGTCTTTAGTCCTGTGGAAGAAGCATGGTGAGGAAAAGTGGTTAAACGACCGAGCAGGGTGCCTAGCATTCATTCACTCATTCATTCATTAACAGACACTGAGCTCCCATGTGCCAGGCTGTGTCCTAAGTGTTGTGCATGTCAACATGATAGACCTGGTCCTGCCCTCAGGGGTTTAGTGAAGGACACTGTCACTGGAGAGGACATTCAGTGAATTGTTAGTATTACCTTTTTTTTTTTTTGTAGAGACAGTCTCACTTTATCGCCCTCGGTGGAGTGCCGTGGCGTCACATAGCTCACAGCAACCTCCAACTCCTGGGCCTAGGCAAATTCTGTTGCCTCAGCCTCCCAAGTAGCTGGGACTACAGGCACCAGCCACAACGCCCGGCTATTTTTTGTTGGAGTTTGTCCGGGGCTGGGTTTGAACCCACCACCCTCGGTATGTGGGGCTGGTGCCCTACTCACTGAGCCACAGGCGCTGCACAATTGTTAGTATTATCATTAACATTCAGGCTCTTAATGAATCATTTGTGATGTTGTTAATAGAATAATGAGTAGTTTACCATCTTGATAAGGCTTTAGGAAACTAGGCCTATATTTCTCTCTGTTTAAAATTTTAATATATATATTTTTTGAGACACAGTCTAACTTTATCTCCTGTATAGGGCATCATCATAGTTTACAGCAACATCAAACTCTTAGGCGCAAGTGATCCTCTTGTCTCAGCCTCCCAAGTAGCTGGGATTACAGGTACCCACCACAAAGCCTGGCTAGTTTTTCTATTTTTAGTAGGTAGAGACAGAGTCTTGCTCTTGCTCAGGCTTGTCTTGAACTCCGGAGCTCAGGTGATCCACCTGCCTTACCCTACCAGAGTGCTAGGATTGCAGGCATGAGCCACTGGGCCCGGCCTTAGTTGTCATTGTTGTTTGGCAGGTCCGGCTGGATTTGAACCCGCCAGCTCTGATGTATGTGGCTGACACTCTAGCTGCTGAGCTATAGCCGATGACCCTGTGCCTGGCCTTAATTTTAATTTTTTTTTTTTTCTTTTTTTGTGACAGAGTCTCACTGTGTTGCCCTTGGTAGAGTGCCCTGGTGTCACAGCTCACAACAACCTCAAACTCTTGGGCTTAAGTGATTCTGTTGCCTCAGTCTCCCTAAGTGGCTGGGACTAGATGCCTACCGCAACACCCAGTTATTTTTTGTTGCAGTTGTCATTGTTTAGCTGGCCTGGGCCGGGCTTGAACATGCCAGCCTCAGTGCATGTGGCTGGCGCCATAACCACTGTGCTGTGGGCACCGAGTCAATTTTAACTTTTTTAAAGAGGCATTGTCTTGGATCTGTCGCCCAGGCTGCAGTGTGGCAGTGTGATCGTAATTCACCTCATCATCATCTTCCCTGCCCTCAAGCAGTCATCCCACCTCAGCTTCCTAAGTAGTTGGGACTACAGGTGCATGCCACCTTGCCTGGATAATTTTTAATTTTTTTGCAGAGTCAGGGTCTCACTATGTTGCCCATGCTGGTCTTGAACTCCTGGTTTAAGGGATCCTCTCACCTTGGCCAAAGCACTGGAATTACAGGCATGAGTCACCTGGTCTCTCCCTATGTTTCTCTAATTGCAGGCATGGTATAAATTGAACCCACCAGCTCCCCTGAATGTGACGGGCACCCTAGCTGCTGAGCTATAGGCACCGAGCCTAATTGCTTTTTATTAAACCAACAGACTCTTGAGAATCAGAAAGGTGTTTTTTTCCTCTGGTGCTAGGAGGACACTTGCCATGAAGGTTTAGCACTCTTTTAGCAGAAGTAAACATAACCTATTTGGATCAGGAGCTTTGACCCTGGGGTTCTGTATTCTGAGAGTAGGGGCTCCGAGCATCTTTCTGGAGCTCCAATCTGGGATTTCATTGGCCCCTTGTCTCTTCCTTCCTGGCCTGGCTTTTTATAAGGACTTTTTTTTTTTTTGAGACAGAGCCTCAGGCTGTCACCCTGGATAGAGTGCTGTAGCATCACAGCTCACAGCAACCTCCAACTCCTGGGCTCAAGCGAGTCTCCTGCCTCCACCTCAGGCACCCACCACAACGCCCGGCCATTTTTTTGGTTGCAGCCACCATTGTTTGGCGGGCTCAGGCTGGATTCGAACCCGCCAGCTCAGGTGTACGTGGCTGGCGCCTTAGCCTGTTGAGCCATAGGCACCAAGCCTATAAGGACTTTTTACAAGCTCTTTAAACTGTTAGCAGAGAAATTATGGGTGGATGAAGTTTAACTAATAATTTTTTTTTTTGGAGACAGAGTCTTGCTCTGAGTCATCCCAGGTAGAGTATAGTGGCATCATCATAGCTCACAGCAACCTCAAACTCCTGGCCTCAAGCAGTCTTCCTGCCTTAGCCTCCTGAGTAGCTGGGACAACAGGCACTCACCACCATAGCTAGCCAATTTTTGTATTTTTTGTAGAGACAGAATCTTGCTTTTGCTTAGTAAATTGTGTTTTAAGTAATAACTTTATTGGGATGTAATTCATATAACATAAAAATCACCTTTTAGAATGATGTAATTCAATCTTTTTAATAATTTATAAACTTAATATGTATATAACCCTTACCACTATCTAATTCTAGAACATTTTTATCCCCCCCACATAAATACCCTATACCCATTAACAGTCTCTCCCTATTACCTCTTCTTCTTAGCCTCTGGCAACCACTAATCTATTTTCTGTCTTCATGAATTTAATTGTTCTGGATATTTATTTATTTATTTATTTTGAGACAGAGTCTCACTATGTCACCTTCAGTAGAATGCTGTGGTGTTACAGCTCATAGCAACCTCAAACTCTTGGTTTTAAGTGATTCTCTTACCTTAGCCTCCCAAGTATCTGGGACTACAGGTGCCTGCCACAGTGCCAGGCTATTTTGTTTTTTTGTCATTGTAGTTTAGCAGGCCTAGGCCGGGTTCGAACCCACCAGCCTTGGTGCATGTAGCGGCACCCTAACCACTGAGATATGGGTTCTGAGCATGTTCTGGACATTTATTAATAATATAAATGGAAACATACAGTATGTAGCCTTATGTAGCTTCTTTTACTTACCAGTTTTTTTTTTTTTTTTTTTTTGCAGTTTTTGGCCGGGGCCAGGTTTGAACCTGCCACCTCTGGTATATGGGGCCAGTGCCCTACTCCTTTGAGCCACAGGCGCCGCCCTCACTTACCAGGTTTTTAAGGTTTGTCCAAGTTCTAGCATGTATCAGTACTTCATTCTTTCTCCCTCCTTCCCCTAGAATTGTCAAGCAATTATCATTTGATATCCAATTACTTTCATTTCACAAAAAAAATTTTTTTTTGACAATTCTTCCTGTTTATTATTTCCTGTCATTATTAGGGAAAATGTACTTTAGCCTCTCCACTTGATAATTGGGGGTAGGGTAGGTAGGAGGGTGCAAACTGTCGCTTGTCCACTTCAGAAACATATTTGGCAGGTTGGATTACTAATAAAAAATACTTTGGAAATATAATACAAACTATTATACATTCTGTAATTATAACTGAAAAGCATTTTAATATCTTTAGAATAATAGAAATATGGTATTTCATAGATTTTTCTCATTTTCCCTGTCTAAGATGAGGTAAGTGAAACTATAGCTACCATGAGTTTAAGGAAAATCTACCATCATAGTAATTGTTCCCCACTGAAAGATTAACTGAAATGATACAGAATATATTTTCCAACAGAATTCTTTCAGATGTATAATTCCTTCCAAATACTAGTCTCATCCATTTCTACCCAATTATAACAAGTATAGGAAAATATTATGATAATTAGTATAGTTTTTAAAAAAAAACATACTGGGTCAGTAGATATTACTTCAATCCAAGGTGCAGTATATGCCAAGTCTTGCTGCAGCATTCCAAGCCCCTTCTGAAGTTTAGTTAGCAAGGAATTAGGAAGACTGTAAGGGAGGAACTGATGCAGTCATGACATGAAACATAAGAGGTAATTAAGAATTTCTACTGGCTTGGTGCCTAAAGCTCAGCAGGGCTCTGGCCACATACACCCACTGGGGATGTTGAGTTCGAACCTGGCCCGGGCCTGCCAAACAACAGTGACAACTACAACAAAAAAATAGCTGGGCGTTGTGGCAGGCACTTGTAATCCCAGCTACTCAGTAGGCTGAGGCAAGAGAATTACTTAAGCCCAAGCACCTGAGGTTGCTGTGAACTATGACGCCACTGCACTCTACCCAGGGTGACATGGTGAGACTCTGTCTCAAAAAAAGAAAGGAATTTCTACTGAGTCAGGTCAAAGTAAGGGCACATTTAAGAAATATGCTGGGCAGTGCCTGTGGCTCAGTTGGTAGGGTGCAGGCCCCATATACCAAGGCTGGCAGGTTCAAACCTGACCGCAGCCAAACTGCAACCAAAAAATAACCAGGCATTGTGGCTGGTGCCTGTAGTCCCAGCTACTCAGGCTGAGGCAAGAGAATCGCCTAAACCTAAGAGCTGGAGGTTGCTGTGAGCTATGACACCATGGCACTCTACTATGGGTGATAAAGTGAGACTCTGTCTCTAAAAAAAAAGAAAGAAAGAAATGTCCTAGGGCAGCGCCTGTGGCCTAGTGGGTAGGGCACTGGCCCCATATTCCAAGGGTGGCAGGTTCAAATCTGGCCCCAGTCAAACTGCAACAAAAAAAATAGCTGGGTGTTGTGGCGGATGCCTGTAGTCCAGCTACTCAGGAGGCTGAGGCAAGAGAATTCGCCTGAACCCAGTAGTTGGAGGTTGCTGTGAGTTGTGACACCACGGCACTCTGCTGAGGGTGATAAAGTGAGACTCTGTCTCTACAAAGAAAAAGAAAAAAGAAAAGGAATATCCTAAAGGTGAGAAAAATAAACGTATAACAAAGTAAGGAGTGGAAGTAGATTCATTGCTTTTTATAGCTGAATGGTATTAATATTTCAGGATCTGACTCTACTACGTATTGTTTAGCTGTTCATCAGGTGATCTGTTTGACTGTTAAAATAGATTATGCTCCTGTGGACATTCATGTACATGCAAGTTTTGCATGGACTGTGTTTAGTGGAATTAGAGATGTATAGCAACTCTATGTATAACTGCCAGGCTATCATCCAGAGGCTGTGTGATTTCTGTTCCCACCAGCATTGTGAGCATTGCCATTTCTATACATGCTTACCATCACTTGTTCTCTTTTTGAGCACAGCCATTCTAGTGGATGTGAATTGGTATCTTGTGGGGTTTGATTTGCATTTTCTTGGTGATTAATGATGTTGAGCATCTTTTCATGTGATTATCGGTTGATTGATTGCATATCTTCTTTTGGAGAAATGCCTATTCAGATTCTTTGCTTATTTTTTATTTTTATTTTTATTTTTTTGAGACAGAGCCTTAAGCTGTCACCTTGGATAGAGTGCCCTGGCATCAGAGCTGACGCAACCTCCAATTCCTGGGCTAAAGCGAGTCTCCTGCCTCTGCCTTCCAAGTAGCTGGGACTACAGGTGCCTGCCACAATGCCCGGCCATTTTTTGGTTGCAGCTGTCATTGTTGTTTAGCGGGCCCAGGCTGGATTCAAACCCACCAGCTCAGGTGTACGTGGCTGGCACCTTAGCCCATTGAGCCACAGGTGCCAAGCCTTCTTTGCTTATTTTTTAATTGGGTTACTTGACTTCATTGTTGAGTTACAAGGTTTCTTTACATTCTGAACACCTTATTAGATATTCGATTTACAAGTATTTTCTTTATTCTGTGGGTTGATGATTCATTGTCTTACTGGTGTTCTTGGTAGCACAAAGTTTTAATTTTGATCTAGTTTCATTTATCTATTTTTTTCTTTTTCTTGGTTTTTTTTTTTTTTTTTTTGCTTATATGAAAGGTTTTTATTGGCAGGGGATGCTGCAGAGCAGCATTGAGGAGGAGAGAAGAGAGAGAGGAGAGGAGAGAAGGTAGAGAGAGGAGGAGAGAGAAAAGAGAGAGACATGAGACACACGGGGGAGAGAGAAAAGAGAGTTTTTTTTTCTTGTTTTTTTGAAACAGAGTCTCACTATGTCACCCTTGGTAGAGTGCCATGGCATCACAGCTCACAGCAACCTCAAACTCCTGGGCTTAAGCGATTCTCTTGCCTCAGCTTCCCAAGTAGCTGGGACTACAGGTGTCTGCTGCAACGCCCAACTATTTTTTTGTTGCAGTTGTTTAGCTGGCCCAGGTCGGGTTCGAACCTACCACCCTCGGTGTATGCGGCTGGCACTGTAACCTCTGTGCTATGGGCGCAGAGCAGTTATCTATTTTTTTTCTTTTGCTTCTTGTGCTCTTGGTGTCATATTTAGGAAACTGTTGCCCAGTCCAGGGTCAGAAAGATTAAACCTCCTTGTTTTCTTCTGAGAGTGTTATAGTTCTTACACTGACTGAGGCTTCAGAGGCTCTCCTGGGCTGTTTGCTAAGGGAGGGGGATGGGGTGCTCTTAACCCGGAACTTCCTTTTCTTGTTCCTTGACAAGTTAAGAAAGGACGTTGAGCCTGGGAAGCACTTGTTCTTGTTGTAGGTGCTTTGGCTATTTTGTAGTTTCTATATTTCATTTTCTTTCTTTCTTTTTTTTTTTAAAGGTAACTAATGAAGAGGACTTTATTAGAAAATTGGACTGCAAACCTGATCAACATCTGAAGGTGGTTTCCATTTTTGGAAATACTGGTGATGGAAAGTCTCATACTCTCAACCACACTTTCTTTTATGGCCGCGAAGTCTTTAAAACCTCCCCTGCCCAGGAGTCCTGCACTGTGGGAGTGTGGGCAGCCTATGACCCAGTCCACAAAGTAGCAGTGATAGACACTGAGGGGCTCTTGGGGGCTACCGTGAATCTAAGCCAGAGAACACGTCTGCTACTTAAGGTTCTGGCCATCTCAGACCTGGTCATCTATCGAACTCATGCAGACCGGCTGCATAATGACCTCTTCAAATTTCTTGGGGACGCCTCAGAAGCTTATCTGAAGCACTTCACCAAGGAGCTCAAGGCTACCACTGCCCGCTGTGGCTTGGATGTCCCTTTATCCACCCTGGGCCCTGCAGTTATCATTTTCCATGAGACTGTACACACACAACTACTGGGCTCTGGTGAGTAAATGGACTACTGCATCACACATCAGCTTTCTGTATACAAGGAGGCAGCCACTGTCCCATAGTAACAACTTGGTGGTGGTAGATTGCCTAGAAAATTTCTACCCAGGCAAGACATAAGGATGTGTTTGAAGAAGGACCAAATGGTCAATCATGTGAAAATCTGCTTATAGGTCAAGTAGGAAAATGTTTGAGAGTTGCCAATTAGCTTTGGCAATATAGAGTTCCTTGGTAATCTGGGTAAAAGCTGTTTCCATAAGGTAGTAGGCATGAAAGGTTAATCAGAGTAGGATAAAGAGAAAATAGGAAGCTGGCAGTAGTGGTATGCTTATAATTCTAGTTGCTTGAGAGGCTGAGGTTGGAGGATCGCTTGAGCCCAGGAGTCATTATGTATCGCTGGGCTACATAATGAAGTCCCATCTCTAAGAAATTAAAAAAAAAAAAAAAAAAAAGAATTTGAACGTAAATGGAAAAGAGAATAGGAGGAGAAGAATTAATATAGTGAGTATATTCAACAACTTCTTTTTTTTTTTTTTTTGAGACAGAGCCTTAAGCTGTTGCCCTGGATAGAATGCTGTGAAATCACAGCTCACAGCAACCTCCAACTCCTGGGCTCCAGCGAGTCTCCTGCCTCCCCCTCCCAAGTAGCTGGTACTACAGGTGCCTGCCACAATGCCCGGCCAGTTTTTGGTTGACAGCCGTCATTGTTATTTGACGGGCCTGGGCTGGATTTGAAACCATCAGCTCAGGTGTATGTGGCTGACGCTTTAGCCGCTTAAGCCACAGGCGCCAAGCCTGTATTCAGCTTCTTTAAAGAGTTCTGTAAAGTGAAGCAGAACAATGAAATCGTAGCTGGAGGCTGATGTGGGATTTTTCCCTGTTTCAAGTGTAAGGTGTGAGATATTACACATATGTGTGTACTGATGGGAATGATTCATTAGAGAGAAAACAACCAAGATGCAAAGAAAGAGCAGGAACAGTTGGAGTGACGTACTGGCAGAAGGGTTGGCCTTAGGCCCACGGACAGTTCATTGAGAACAACAGGAGAGAAAGTGGAGTATATGGACATAGTTGCTGGTAAATAGGTAGCCTCAAGGTAGAGGCTCAAGCTGTCACCCTGGGTAGAGTGCTGTGGCATCACAGCTCACAGCAACCTCCAATTCCTGGGCTCAAGCGAGTCTCATGCCTCCGCCTCCCAAGTAGCTGGGACTATAGGCACCCGCCACAACGCCATTTTTTGTTGCAGCCGTCATTGTCGTTTGGCAGCCCGGGCTGGATTCGAACCCGCCAGCTCAGGTGTACGTGGCTGGTGCCTTAGCCCGTTGAGCCACAGGCGCCAGGCCAAAACCCCAGTGTTTTCAAGGAGCAAGTTGTGTTCCGAGAACTGCAGGTAGTTCTGCGATAGCTTCCAAAATTCCATTCCTGCTCCCTTTGGTGCAGTCTGTGTATAGTATCCAGAGTGATTTTTTGAAAAGCTTGATTTATACTTTAGATCGTGGTATACTCCTGCTTACAACTGTCAATGGCTTTTGACTACCATCAAAATAAAATCCAAACTCCTAAATATGGCCTCGTGCCACTAACTCCTGCCTAGGTCTTTGACCTGGTTCTCTAGTTATTCCCTTCATTCCTTCTCTCCCTAACCACTGAACACTCCAGTGTGCCAGAGTGTCTGGAGCATAGATTGTGTAGAACATGGGTAGCCCCGATTCAGTCTCAAGAATAACAAGGAGTAGGTGGGCGTTGTGCCGGGCACTTGTAGTCCCAGCTACTTGGGAGGCTGAGGCAAGAGAATCGCCTGAGCCCAAGAGCTGGAGGTTGCTGTGAGCTGTGATGCCACAGTACTCTACTGACAAAGTGAGACTCTGTCTCTAAAAAAAAAAAAAAAAGGATAGCAAGGAGTCCCTGAAGGCTCTTAGGAAGAGAGTTATATGAAATACAACTATATAACTATATTTTCTTTCTTTCTTTTTTTTTTTTTTTTTTTTTGAGACACAGTCTCACTTGGTTGCCCTTGGTAGAGTGTTGTGGCATCATAGCTCACAGCAGCTTCAAATTGTTGGGCTCAAGTGATCCTCTTGTCTAAGCCTCCCATGTAGTTGGGACTACAGGTGCCCACCAAAACGCCTGGCTATTTTTAGAGATGGCGTCTTGCTTTTGCTCAAGCTGGTCCGGAACTCCTAAGCTCAGGTAATCCACCCACCTCAGCCTCCTAGAGTGCCAGGATTGCAGGCAGGCTAGGATTACATCCACTTCTGGATTTGTATCTGTATTTTCAAAAGATTCCCTGGCAGCCTGCTGCAGGTATGTGGGGAGGCTGGGAGGCTGAGGTGGGTGGATTGCCTGAGCTCAGGAATTTGAGACTCTGTCTCTAAAAACAGCTAGGTGTTGTGGCGGGTACCTGTAAGTCCCAGCTACTTGGGAGGCTGAGGCAAGAGGATCAGGACATTCTACTAAGGGCGACAAAGTAAGACTCTGTCTCGAAAAAAAAGAGAGAAGTGGTGGAGATTTAATCCAGACAGTGGCAGTAGGAGGGAGGTGGACAGATTAGGCCATAATGGAGATTGAATATGAAGAACCTGGGATCAGGTGGTACCGATTACTCATGACTTATAGAAAGATGAGAAATCTATATGTTCCAGAATAGACTGGGCATGGTGGCTCATACCTGCAATCCTAGCACTTTGGGAGGCTGAGGCAGAAGGATAGCTTGAGGCAGGAGTTTGAGACCAGCCAAAGCAACATTTCAAGACTCTCTCTCTACCAAAAAAAAAAAAAGATTCCAGAATGGAGGAAGAGATTCATTAGCAAGTACTTAAAGGTAAGGAGGTAAGGAGAGGAGGTGAGAATGCTGGCTTTTAGATGCCTCCTGTGATCAGTACTTTTGTGCCACTTTGGATTTTTATAATGTTGGTGAGGGAAAGGTTTAATTGCCAGTTCAGGATTTTGAAATAACCAGCCTCTCAAAAGTTACATATATATATTATATGCATTTTTTTTTTTTTTGAGACAAAGTCTCATTTTGTCACCCTCCGTACAGTGCTGTGGTGTCACAGCTCACAGCAACCTTAAACTCTAGGGCTTAAGCGATCCTCTTGCCTCAGCCTCCCAAGTAGCTGGGACTACAGGTGCCCACCACAACGCCCGGCTGTTTTGTTGTTGTAGTTGTCATTGTTGTTTGGCAGGCCCTGGCTGGGTTTGAACCCGCCACCTCTGGTGTATGTGGCTGGTGCCCTAGCCGCTGAGCTACAGGAGCTGAACCTATGTAGTATATTTTACATGCATATATTTATGTTTCTTGAAATAGAGTTTCACTATTTTGCCTATGCTAGAGTGCCATGACATCCGTCTACGTCATAGCAACCTCAAACTCCTGCGTTCAAGCGATCCTCCTGCTTCATCCTGCCATGTAGTTAGAACTACAGGTGCCTGCCACAATGCTCAACTAATTTTCTTTTCTTTTTTTTCATATTCAAATTATTGTTTATTCTTTAAGCTCCACAACATACCAAGTTGATCTTACAGAAAATAAAAATGAATACACTCCAAACTGTAAAAGTTCAAAGTACATACTGGAACAGAAATATAAATAAGCGTCTCCCCCCAAACAACATGACAATATTATTCTATATCTGAAATATAGATGTTTCCTAATTTATATAGTGAAATTGTATTCATGGGTCGTAACATGACCCACCACTTTTTCTTGCTATGTTGTTACACTAAACAAACATTTCTAGCTCTGGTTTTGGACACTCAGTAATTTCTACAGACACTTTGTGTTCATGGCTTCATTTGCCCTGCCTGGGATGAGGGCTGGTTTTATAACTGGATCCACTGAAGGACAGACTCGCAGGTAGCTTTGACCATCGTCAGCTACATTTGAAGGAGCAAAAATTGGCCGTAGTGGTTCCACAGCAGAAATTTTAGTGAATGTGAAAATATGGGACCATCGCCAACGTGGTAGAAAGAGATGTTACCTGCATCCATATCCAGGAAAATCCCCACCCTGTAAAGCTGGGGATTCACCAACAGAGTGGTCAAGGTTGAGGTGCAGGCAGTGAAAACCAGCGATCTCATACCCACAGTCCAGAAGCCCCATTTTGTAGACAGTGTGATCTGTCCTTGTCTTGTAACTGATTCCTTGCAGACGCCCAGGTCCCATTTTTCACTCCTGCCCACGTCCACTTCCCAGTAGTGACGGCCAGAAGTGAAACGAGGGGACCCCAGGACACACAAGGCACTGCTGAATCTCCCAGCTCTCCAGCTCCTATTCTGGTTAAAACGCCCACA
>CAUYON010099536.1:0-23192 GCA_963573935.1 Arctocebus calabarensis
AAATATTTATATATCACTACTAGGTGATTAAGTTACCATAATGTTAACACTATTTTCAAATACCTCTTTCATGTTTACAAGGATGGAGCTGGAACATATTCTTCTTAGCAAAGTATCTCAAGAATGGAAGAAAAAGTATCCCATGTACTCAGCCCTACTTTAAAACCAATTTATAGCTTTCAAATGAAGGCTTTGACCCAACTATGGCCCAAGAAGAAGGGGAAAGAACAGAGGGAGGGGGTCAGGGAGGGAGGATGGGTAGGAGTGTAAATGGTGGGACCACACGTATGGTGCATTTTACAAGGGTACATGTTAAATTTATTAAGTGTAGAATATAAATGTCTTATCACAATAACTAAGAAAATGCAGTGAAGGCTATGTTAACCAGTTTGATGAAAATATTTCAAATGGTATATCAAACCAGCACATTTTACCCCATGATTGCATTAATGTATACAGCTATGATTTAATAAAAAAAGTAAAAAAAAAATATATATATATATATATAAAATCATTGTTATAAGATCAGCTATTTGCCCTTTTCCTACCCAGGAGACCCAGCTTAAATGCCACTTTCCCCAAGAAGCCACCTCCTCCTGCTCCCCTGGAACTTCATTTTTCTCTGTAACCACAAATGACTATAACTACGGCTCCAATAAAGGGGATACTTCATGGCTGGGTGATAAGGATAAGTGACTTCACTTATCTGAGCCTTGTTTTTTTCATCTGTGTAGTAACCAAGACCTTCATCTTGAAGGTCTCTTCTCCACTATAACAACCACAGACTTTTTAGCTGGGCACATGCCCTAGATAAAGGCCACAATTCCTGTCTTCCATGGAGCTAGGTGTCTAATGTGCTACCCACAGGATGGGAGTAGCAGCATCAGGTGGATGCTTCTGGAAACCTCTTGGAAGAGACATCTGGCACACATTCATTTTCCCATTCTTGTTCATCCCCTCCTGGAGAATGCTTGAAATCAGATGCCATCTTTGACTCTGAGAAACGACGCCCCTGGATGGTAGAGCAGTGGGTCTCTATTGTGTTGGCGCCTCATAGCCCGGTGCTTTATGCCTCTTGTCTTTGTCATGAGAAATAGCTTCTGGCTTGTTTAAGCCACTCATAGTGTGAATTTTCTATTGCAGCAAAACCTAGTCCTACCTCACAAGGTGAGGGTGACGACTAGAAGAGGTGCTTGGTGCAGCCCCTGGTGGGCAGAGGGCATCTGCTCGGGAAAAGGAGGGGCTGTTACCTTTGTCCCCATCACTGTTACCACTGTCCATTTCATTTCTCTTCTTTTTTTACTCTTCCCAATAATTAATGTTTTACTGAAGGAAACCTGTCCAAATGGGAATTTTATTTTACAAAATGATAATGATAACACCACTAACAATAAAATCAGATCAAAACTTTTTTTTTTTTTCTTTGAGACAGAGCCTCAAGCTGTCACCCTGGGTAGAGTGCTGTGGCATCACAGCTCACAGCAACCTCCAATTCCTGGGCTCAAGCGAGTCTCCTGCCTCCGCCTCCCAAGAAGCTGGGACTACAGGCACCCACCACAACGCCTGGCCATTTTTTGGTTGCAGCCGTCATTATTGTTTGGCGAGCCCAGGCTGGATTCGAACCCGCCAGCTCAGGTGTACGTGGCTGGCACCTTAGCCTGCTGAGCCACAGGCGCCGAACCCAGATCAAAACTTTTAAAAACAAACCTAATTGATAAGATTTTAGTTAGGCCCTACCAATTACATTCTATTTAATAAATAACACATCATCTGGGGTGGTGTCTGTAGCTCAGTCAGTAAGGCGCTGGCCCCGTATACCGAGGGTAGTGGGTTCAAACCCGGCCCCAGGGCTCGGTGCCTGTGGCTCAACGGGCTAAGGCGCCAGCCACGTACACCTGAGCTGGCGGGTTCTAATCCAACCCGGGCCTGCCAAACAACAATGACAGCTACGACCAAAAAACAAACAAAAAAAAAATGGCTGGGGTTTGTGGCGGGTGCCTGTAGTCCCAGCTACTTGGGAGGCGGAGGCAAGAGACTCAAGAATTGGGAGGTTGCTGTGAGCTGTGATGCCATAGCACTCTATCCAGGGTGACAGCTTGAGGCTCTGTTTCAAAAAAAAAAAAAACCAAAAAGCCCGGCCCCAGCCAAACTGCAACAAAAAAATAGCCGCCCAGCTGCTCTGGAGGCTGAGGCAAGAGAATCGGCTAAGCCCAGGAGTTGAAGGTTGCTGTGAGCTGTGTGAGGCCACAGCACTCTACCAAGGGTGATAAAGTGAGACTCTGTCTCTACAAAAATAAATAAATAACACATCAACTCAGGGACACATACTCCAATTGCCATCCTCGTTCCTCCTTGCCCACTGCCACCTTTGCTCTGGCTCATCTTTGCCATCTGCATCTGCCTTCAGACACTGCAGGTTGTTTGGGGGACAACTAATACATATTCTCCTAAACCCTTAAACTAATAATGTCACTTATTTGTTTTTTTTAAAACTAATTCTTATTTTCAATAGAATTACATTTTTTCAAACATGTAAAAGTTTATACTGCTTTGAAATCATTAAAAGTTTAAAAGAGGCTCAGTGCCTATAGCTCTGCGGCTAGGGCGCCAGCCACATACACTGGAGCTGGCGGGTTTGAATCCAACCTGGGTCTGCCAAACAACAATGACAACTACAACCAAAAAATAACCAGGCATTTTGGCGGGCATTGTAGTCCCGGCTAGTTGGGAGGCTGAGGCAAGAGAATCACTTAAGCCCAAGAGTTTGAGGTTACTGTGAGCTATGACGCCACAGCACTCTATCCAGGGAGACAGCTTGAGACTCTGTCTCAAAAAAAAAAAAAAAGCTTAAAAGAAAAACGTATGATTATTTATTCCACCTCTTTCTACTATTCTGTTTTCCAGACACAAACTGTTCATCTCTTCCTAGTTTTGCTTTCCACAATGCAGGTGTAAATGTACTTTGATTCATCAATAGTCAATATTAATTATTTGTTATGGTAGATAATGATTTAGCCTTTTTCCCACATCATTTGTCACTCTTATCTTTCCAATATCATTATATCACAATAAGGTTAAGCTAACTTTTAGTCTTTTTACTATGATTGACTAATATTGCGTGCTAAGTCATGTCATTTACCATTAACACTTTCTCTCTTCTAAACCAACCTTTTATTTTTAAAACTCATTGCACCTAACCACAAGCCTCATCCACAGCTCAGTAAAATTGCTCTTGACAAAACCTCTTCTGTACTGTCTGCTGTTGAGTCCCCTGTACAGAAATCTGTTTGGTTTCCTCTCACCATGATCTCAGGAACTCCCTTCGTTTTCCTTGTTTTTTTTTGTTTTCTTTTGTTTTGTTTTGTTTGTTCTTGTTTGTTCAGTTTGGCCAGGGCTGGGTTTGAACCCACCACCCTTGGTATATGGGGCCAGCGCCCTACTCACTGAGCCACAGGCACCATCACATTTTCCTTGTTTTGAATTCCCTTATTCCTGAATTATATGTCTTGTCTTCCTCTTTCTCATTTCACTTTCTGGTCAGTAATGTGATGACAGTATCCCTGACCAGAATTCAGTCATGTGGTCTGGGCGCCCATTGCTCAATGGTTAGGGTGCCGGCCACATGCTCCTATGCTGGTGGGTTCGAACAAACAAACAAATAGCCGGGCATTGTGGTGGGCGTCTGTACTTGGGAGGCTGAGGCAAGAGAATCACTTGAGCCCAAGAGTTTGAGGTTGCTGTGAGCTATGACACCATGGCACTCTACCGAGGGTGACAAAGTGAGACTCTGTTTCAATTTAAAAAAAAAAAAAAGAATTCAGTCATGTGGCCACAGGAAGCTGGAGGACCTTAGGTCAGCTCAGCCACGTGGCTCGCCTGCTTCCAACATCACATCTTCTCTGACTCTGGGTCTTGTGGGCTCACTCTGATAATTCAGAATAATTTAACATTCTCAAAATTCTTAATCCCATAGTTCTCTGCTTATGGTGGGAGCCTTAAGGTCAGGGAGCTTCCAATCAAGGCAGAAGGTGAAGGGGGAGCAGGCACACACATGGCGAGTGAGGGAGCAAGGAAGGGCCCATTTCATTCTTCTGCCTCACATTCAAGGTGGCTGTTTACAGCTTTGCCTCCTGCAGTCTGGGTGCCACTTACCAGCAGAGACCTCATCCTCTGTGTCTCTCTCCCTCAGCTCCTGGCCTGGGCTTCCCAGATGCAAATAATAGAAACCAGCTCAGGCTGACCACGGCAGACAGGGAATTGGCCAAATAGTAGTGAGATCTCCATAGGACGAGCCCCAGAGCTTGTCCACAGGCGCCCACACCCGCAGAGTTTCCCAAATGGGAAGACAGAAGGGGTGGGCATTGAGCAACACCCCAAACCCAACAGTGGTGCAAGCAAGGACAGGAGCTGTGTGTTCTAGACTATGAGCAACAGGCATCCTGACCAGGGGTGGGGAACCTATAGCTGGCTACATGTGGCCTTCTAGATCCTTAAGGGTCGCCTTTAAAAAATTTTTTTGGATTCAGTCAAGAGGCCACCCTTAAGGATCTAGAAGGTCACATGTTCCCCACTACTGGAACCTGACTCAATAGTAAAGAAATGGACATGCTCTCAAAAACAGCAGTAGGGAAGTGGGACTGCCCAGAATGAATGGCCCCAGTGACTCAGGATCCAGGTACTTTCCATCCTTCAGCTCTGCCCTGCTCAAGCCAGGCCTTGTCGAGAGGCAAGAGAGAGGCGGAAGGAGGAGACCACCCCACGAGTCCTGGCAGGCTGCCCTCAGGTCCCACTGGCCAGAACAATGGGTCACATGCCCTCTGCTGAAACGGACTGTGGTAAGAAGGGTTGGAATCATTAAATGGGTTCAGATGTCTCTCCAGGGGTGGAGAGAGGCTTGTCAACTCGCACCAATGTCAGCCCCATGTGGCCAGGAGGGCTGAGCCATGTTGTGGGGAGCAGTTTCTTTGAGTAACCAGCAGGTGGAACAAGGTGATGCTGCTAAATCCTTTAATTTGAGGTTCTGGTCCCTAAGATAAGAAAAACAGACAACTTGTGAGACTGTAACAAACTGGTCAGCACACAGAAGTGGTTGACATAAGGAACCAGGCCTATTTTACTGATATGTACCCGTGATGAATGTCCAGTCTATGAAAATTAGGTCAATTTAAGGAAGTGGTCCACTATGGAGGTTCTACTGTATTTCCAGTGCCTTCTGCCACCCTCCTCTCAAAGTTAAGTTGTACCCACTTGGACAGAAAGGAAAGATCCCAGGGAACTGGAGCACCTGACCTGCAGACACTCGCACCCACTGTCCCTGCTGCAGGTGGGGCAGGGCCTGCTGAGAAGGTAATCTTCTAAGTCTCAGCGAGAACTGTGAAATGGGGACAAGAAGCCTGGCATGTAGTAAGAGCTGATTCAGTGGGGATGTAAGAACATTCTGGGCCCTGTGCTAGGTCAGAGGGAGCTCAAAAGGGGCTGCCCTGTCTTTTCTCTGTGCCCTCCCCACCCACCTAATCCCATTAGTCTCCATCCGATACTATTAACACTTCCTGCTTCATCCAAACACTGCTCTTGGTTTCCTGCTTCATCCAAACACTGCTCTTGGTTTCTAAGATGTTCTCTGTCCTTGGTTTTTCCTTCTACCTCCTAGCCTATTCTTCTGCCTCATTTGGTGCCTAGCACATAGTTGGCACTCAGAAATGATTTGCTGAATTAATGAAGGTCACCCGTTTGACAAGCGAAGTGATGGAGACAGGATTTGAACTCAGGCCTCTTTGATGCCAACACTCATCCTCTTTCTACTCTTCCAGGCGATCTGAACCATGAAGCAGAAGTTTGAGCTGAGTATCAGGGAAGGGAGTTGGAGTTAGCCATTCCTTATTCACGTAGCTACATTATCACCTGCAGGCAAGCCTGGTGCAGATTTCATGTGTGGCTGTCACTGCAGTGGATGAATCATATCTGCTGGGGAAAGTGCCTCAGCAGAGAGAACACAGAGAAATCCCAGCAGAACCCCTTGCCCTGTCCCTGGCTGAGCACTCCTCTACTTTTCACTCCCTCTCTGTTTTCTCACCTTCTCCTAGGGCCCGGATCTTCTGTTCCAGGAAGGGAAGTGGTCAACTGTAGCAGCTGATAACTGCCTTGGAGGAACCAAAACTTGTGAAGATAGCCTTCCTTCTTCCCACTGGGTAATGCCAGAGCTGGCCACTACATTGGACCACCCCAGATGTTCTGGAGCTGAGCAGGCCCAGACCCTAGGGCTGCACTTAGATCTTCCTCAAAATGCTTCATGAGCACCAAAGGCAGGACACCCACAGAGCTCCCAGGACCACTGATAGTTGACACATCTTCAACCAAGCTGAGCTCACCGCTTGGTGAAAAATATAAAGAATGGGGTGGGGCATGGACTCCTGTGTGTCAGAACTGTAAAGGCACTGCCCTTCCTCTAAAACAGTTCCTAATCTTTGTGTAACATGGGGCTTTTGACATCTGGGGAAGCTTCTGGACCTCTTTTTAAAGTAATGTTTTTCTTGCTTGCTTTTTTTTTTTTAGAGACAGAGTCTCACTTTATCACCCTCAGTAGAGTGCAGCCTCCGATACCTGGGACTACAGGCACCCGCCACAACGCTCAGCTATTTTTTTTGTTGCAGTTTGGCCAGGGCCATGTTCAAACCCGCCACCCCCGGTATATGGAGCTGGCATCCTACTCATGGAGCCCAGGCACTGCCCCAGACTAATGTTTTTCAATGCATAAAACAGAACATATTTTATTACAAAGGACACCAGTTGTCTTGAAATGTAATTTGGAATTATTTTTTAAATTGTGATAAATATATGACGTTACTTGTTAACACATTAATATGTTAACTGTCATACGAGTTGTATTTAACTTACACTAGTTTTGAGCCTGGGGCCTTATGAAGCATATATAACTCACTCATCTCTTTTCCTATCTTGACCTAAGAAAACAACATGGCCCCAGGGAAAACTTATGTTTTTCTAGTGTGGCAGTCAGTATGTTAATCTATAAGTACCAATAGCTGGCTCAATAACTACTGTATTTTTTTTCATTCAGTAGATATTTATTGAGCACCTAATAAGAGGTTTTACAATAGAGTGGACATGAGTAAGACCTGGAGTCCAACATTGGTGCAATAACTACTATAATTTTGAAGTAATGGTAAGTATAAGTTATATTTTGAGATAGCTACAATAACTATATTGTGATTGGAAAGGATTTGTGATTCTGATTAGGACAAAATTATCAGTATTGTCAATGCAACCATGGTTTGTTACCTATATTGATAACTAATGGAAATGTTAAATTTTAGTTAGAGGTTAATGAATAAAAGGATGTAATTTTTTTTCCCAGCTAAGTTCATGAACCTCCCTGGATGTTCTCTAAGGATTGTTGACCTTACTTCCCCAACTAAAAAGAACAAAGGAACACTGTTAAGAACAAAGGCTGTTCTTTCATCTAATACTGAGTATCTAGAAAGGGCCCACCAGATACTGACTGTCCAATATTAGTCTGTTGGGTCTTTTGGATTTTCTAGGTAGACAATCACATCGATCACAAATGAAAAATTTTATCTTTTCTATCTTTGTACATATTTCTTTTCATGTCTTATTGCATTGGCTGGGACTCTCAGTATAATGTTGAATAGTAGCAGTGATGGTGGGCACCCCTATCTTATTATATTCATTTATTCGTTTATGCAATAGAAAGTACCTACTATGTATCCAACTCTGAGCTAGGGTTAAAGATGTAACACAACTAAGATCTTTCCCTGTCTTCCAAAAAGACTGAGTACTAGAAGGATATCAGTGAAGATAGCAATGTTGAGAAAATGACCAAATTCTCTAGACTTGTTGAGCTATTCCTTTAGGATCTTGGTTCCCCAAAAGTATTGAAACAGAATCCTGATGGTGGCCCCAGGTTCCAGATCACAGGTAAGGTTGGGAGTTGCAGGCTTTCCCAGGGCCATTGCAATATGGGGCAAAGAGGTGAGCACATGGGAAGAATACTGAATGATACCTCCAGCCAGGGTTCAGCTAGGGCCAGGGTTTGAGCTCTGCCTTAACCAGTCTGTACTAAGCTAATATCTACGGGAAGAACTAGTTAAGACAATAAGAATTAAGCTAAGAACAAGAAGATTGCAGCTTCGGGGTGCGCAGTTAGGCTGGGTACCTGTTCCCTCTTCCTTTCCCCAATCAGAGGAGAGTGAATGCAGAGTAGGAGCTGCAGGGAGTTCCCACCTGCTTTCCACTCTTTCTATCTCCCTCTGAGTAGGAGGAGAGTTTTTAATAAAATATAAGGAGGTTAAATTTTAAAATGGACCACACTATGCCTTAGATTGGAATGAGAATGTTATAATACATGACTGAGAAGTCAAGATATCAGACCAGAATTATTTAGAGACAGAGTCTGGGTCTATTGTCTGGGCTAGCGTACCATAGCCTTAGCCTAGCTCATAGCAATCCCAAACTCCTGGGCTCATCTGATCCTCCTGCCTCGACCTTCCAAGTAGCTAGCAGTACAAGTGCCTACCACCATCCCTGGCTAATTTTCCTATTTTTTGTACAGACAGGGTCTTGCTCTTGCTGAGCCTCAAAGCTGGTTTCAAACTACTGGCTTCAAGCGATCCTTCCACGTCAGCCTCCCAGAATGCCAAGATTTTTTTTTTTGGACACAGAATCTCAAGCTGTCGCCCTGGGTAAGCATGCCACAGTGTCACAGCTCACAGCAACCTCAAATTCTTGGGCTTAAGCGATTCTCTTTCTTGCCTCAGACTCCCAAGTAGCTAGGACTACAGGTGCCCACCACAAGGCCCGGCTGTTTTGTTGTTGTTGTTGTTGCAGTTTTCATTGTTGTGTAGCAGGCCCGGGCTGGGTTCTAACTCATCTGCCTGGGTCTATGTGACTGGCGCCATAATTGCTGAACTACACGAACGCTAAGGCTAGACCAAATCATTTTTAGGAAAGCTTATGACCCATCAAGATTGGAAATGCAGCCAATGGAAACAATATCCCCACGGGAGGCAGAATAATGCCCCCCCTCCAACATGTCCTAATCCCCAGATACTGTGAGTATGTTGCCTTAAGTGCAAAGGGTATCTGCACTTGTGATTAAATTAAGGCTCTTGAGATGAAGAGATTACCCTGGATTATCCAGATGGGTCTGATGAAATCACAGGGGCTCTTATAAGAGAATGGGAGATGTGTGGAAGGAAGCAGACATGCCAGAAGGAACGCTGGCACCTCTAGCAGCTGGAAGAGGCAAGGGATGGACACCCCCTGGAGCCTCCAGGAGGCACAGCCTTGCCCACGCCCGGATTTTAGCCTTAGGAGACCCATTTCAGATTTACGGCCTCTAAGCATAGTGATGTTTTAAGCAAGTAGGTTCGGGGTAATTGTTACAGCAGCAACAAGAGGTTAGCACAGCCCCAAGGAGTGAAGGCTCTTCTCCCTTTAAACCAGAACCAGAGAGTTGTGTAGAGGGTGACTTCTGCCCTGGGAAGTTTGGGACAAGTGGTCTTGGGGGAAGACAGACGGTAGCAAAACAACTGATTACCCAGTGTGAGCAAAGTGCCGGCAAGGCAGGACTTAAAGCTGGACCTGCAAGATGGGAAGGAGTCAGTCTGGAGCAAGGAGGTGCAGCCTCCAGGCGAGAAGGCTCCTTCCTCTTCCTAATTTCAGCCCTTGAGCAGAGCAGCCTCTCCAGCCTCAGCCCCCTTCCAAGGCGAGCCCTGATCCTTATGCCTCCACTGCCGCGTGCACAGCAGATGCTGTGCGTAACAGAGTGTCAGAGGAAGGGGGTGGCTGGGAAGAGGGCTGCGGGCCGCCAGAGGCCAGCGTAGTTCCCCCACATGCCGGTGTATGTGTGTGTGTGTGTGTGTGTGTGTGGTGATGGGGGGGGGGGGGGTTCGCCTTCCTCCAAGCCCTCCAGAGGAAGGAAGTGGCTCCCCGCTCCCACCCTTCCCTAGGGCTGGCCTGGGCCAGGATTCTCGTGATTCACTCCCACAGGCAGGACCTTTGTCCATCTTCAGGACAGCGGGAGGCCCAGGACAGTGTGTGGGCTGCCGAGTGGGAGCTGCTGAGGCGGGAGATTCTAGAGAGAATCGGAAACAAACGAGGTAAGGACAAGCGGACTGAGATTCAGGCAACCGCCGGGGCCTAGACACCAACTGAGCCTTGGAGGGGGCGGTGCCGGGGCGGAGCCGGGACAGGGGCGGTGTCGGGCGGGGCGGGGCTGGCCCGGAGGCGGCCAGGCTCTCAGTTGCAACCTTGGCCGCGGGCTGGTGGGGCGTTGGGTAAGTCCTCCGGCCTGAAGCAGCCCCCCTTCTCCAAGGCCCCCAAGCTTGATCCCTCCGGGGAGAGGGGATCCTCCTTTCGCTGTCCAGTCCTGCTGCGTGCGCCCAGCCCTCAGTTACCGTCGGTTCTAGCGTCTCCCAGCGCGGGCCAACTCTAGAGGACAGTGATACCCCGCGGTCCCTCGCCTTGACGTGGCCAGGCAGTCCCTGTCGGCCTGTTATCCCCCCTTGAACATGGAGCGCTAATGGGAGACGCCCTTTGGTACTGAGACTGGGCTGGGTGCCTTTACTTCCTCGCCAGTCCAGCAGCAGCAACAGGTGAAGTGTGTACCGTCATTGTCTCCCTCTAACAGGTGAAGAAGCCAAGACTCAGAGAGGCCAAGCCACTTGCCTGGGGGTACACAGCCAAAGGAGGCAGAGCCCGGACTTTTACACCCAGGTGTGTGTGATACCCCCAGTCCTCTGAGTCATACATTGCCCTCATCCTACCGCCCTCCTGGGAAAGCTACGGGGAAAGAGTCAGGGCAAGGGCAGTCAGTGCTGGGTACTCCTGCGGGGGCTGGAAGGAGCAGGGTCCATTCATCCCTGCAGGAGGAACCCCCAGGGCAGCAAAGCCTTCATCTGGAAATACTTTAACACTCAACTCAGGGGAGAAGGGTGCTGAGGAACAAGAATAGTGGGTTGAGCCAGGCAAACTCCAAGGGAGAGGAGAGCAGTTTCCTACTGGGAGCGCCCCCACTTAACCTGGTACCTGTGCAGGGTGCAGGGGCTCTTGCAGGCCTAGCCATGTGACTGCCTGTCTGTGCCCTCAGTTTCCTTATCTGTCCCATGGAGTAAAGCATGGGACCTACCTCACAGGCTTGCTGAGAAGACTGAGAAGCTTGGTGGAAAAGGCTTACTCCAGCCTCTGGCACAAGGTTACTGCCCAGCAGTCTCCCACTCCCTTGCCACTTGGAAAGCACTTCTCTGCCCTGGGCACCTTTAACCTCAGGTTGTTCAGGGCCAACTGAGATCTTCAGTGTTTCTGGACAGCCCCATCAGCATCTAGGTGCTTCTTGAGTAAGATCAAGGCTGGGGGCAGCAGGGTTTTGAAAGTCTCTGGGCTGAGGCTTGCACAAGTCCAGGACTGCTACATAGCTCCAGCACTGCCCTGGTTTAGCAAGAAGGAGGAAGCCAGTGTTCTTGCCCCTAGACCTGCTCCTTTCCTAGTCACTCAGGCCACCACCCTGGGAGCCAGCATCCTCCTTTCTATCTTCTCTCCCTTCCCCCTCAGTGGAGCAGCAGCAAACCCCTAAGCATATCCTGTACCTGGCCACTCCTCTACGTCCCCACTTCCACCCCATTTCCAGGCTGCCATCATCTCATGTCTTCTCTGCTGCCCCTCCAAACACCCCCCCAACCCCCGAACTTCTGCATCACCTGCCATGCTCTCTACTTGATCAGGCTTGTGAGATTATTTCTGATTCTTCTCTCTTGTCATTGTCCTCTTGTCCACTCTGTCACCTGGCCTCCTTCACCTCCTCCTCCTAAGTTTTTTGCTTTTTCAAGGCCTCTCTGCACAGTGCACATGCTCTTCCTTTTTCTGGGAATGCTCTTCCCCACAGTTGTCTTGTGATTTAACCCCTATAACTCAGAGAACACTATAAATGTCACTTTTTTTTTTTTTTTTTGAGACAGAGTCTCTCTATGTTGCCCTGGGTAGAGTGCAGTGGCATCACAGCTCACAGCAACCTCCAACTCTTGGGCTTAAGCAATTCTCTTGCCTCATCCTCCCAAGTAGCTGAGACTATAGGCACCCACCACAACACTTGGCTATATTGCAGTTGTCATTGTTGTTTAGCAGACCCAGGCCAGGTTCAAACCAGCTACACTCAATGTATGTGGCTGGCACTGTAACTATTGTGCAATGGGTGCCGAGCCTAAATGTCTCTTCTTGAGAAGACTTTCCTCATCATCCCACTGAAAGGAGCCATGCTCACCTGCTTTCTAGCACATTACTCTGGCTTTCTTTCTTCTCAGCACTTAGCCCCAAGGGATGTGATCTTTATGTGTTTCCTTGGTTCCTTGTCTCCTCAGCTAAAAGGTAAGCCCACCAGAGCCCTGATCTTTGTTTTGACTTTTCACCCTAGAGTCCCCAGAACCCAGCACAGTGCCTGACACCTATAAAAGGTTCAAGTAATTTTCTTCAATTGTAAGCAGTGTGTAAAACCATTGGAGTTCTGTGTTTCTTCTCAGTGCTTAACAGCATTTTTTTCTACATTTCTACATAAACCTCAAATTTGTCATTCTTCTAACATTCCTTTGCCTTTCTCAGCTTTTTTCTGAATCTGGACTTGAGGGCCGTTTCTAGGTTCTAGCCATAATATCCAATTTAGCTGTATATATCATTATCCTATTGTATATGTTTTTCCCTATCCAGTGATTTGAGATATGGTTTTCAAACTGAGGAATTTAAGTCAAGGGTATGATCATTTTGAAGGCTCTTGCCACTAATTACCACTTGGCTACTTTAAAAAATCATCCCCAGCAATGTCTTCAAATTTGCCTGCATCCTCACAAGCATTGGGTTTTATCCTTTTCATTGGTTTTGAGTAGCTTAATGAGGGAGGGCATGGTAATTTTATGTTTTCTCTTGCTTGAATTGGTGAAGCTGGGTGATTTTTTACGTGTGTGGTGGTTCCATTTCCTATCTTGTGAAAGAAGGAAGTGTCTAGGTCACTTTCATTCTTCCCTTCACCTTCACTTGTGGTGATGGTTCCACTTGAGCCCCTCTGGTTAGAGCAGGCTGGTATAGGGACCAGAACTAAACTCTGCTGGTTGCAGAAGTGGTTCCTGTCAGTCAGCAGGCAAGAAACTCTTTGAGAGTCCTTTGTGCCCTCAGTATGGGACTGTGAGGAGGGAAATAACTATTTTTTTTAAGTCTTTCTGAATATTTTTTTCAAAATGGGTAATATTTTGTTTTTTTAACTATAAAAGTTATACAAGAATGCATTGAAACATTGGTGTGGGAAGAAACTGGGAAATAACCCAAATAACTGTTTATTGTTTGTGGAATCCTGTGCAACCGTTACAGGGAGTGCACTCGATGTCGAATACCCTGGCTTAGAATAGTCTCTGAGATGTTGTCTTAGTCTCCTGTGGTTGCTGTAACAAATGGCCACAAACTCGATGGCTTTAAAATACACACATTTATGTTTTATTTATTTATTTTTGCCACTGTACTCTATTGAGGGTGACATAGTAAGACTCTGTCTCAAAAAAAAAAAAAAATCATAAAGTAACTTGGTTTTGAACTGCCTAGTGGTAGGAGGTGCTCTTTATAATCTTTTCCTCGCAAACATTTAATCCTTGATTTAACTTAACAGTACTATGATTGCCATCACTCACTGATTTACCAAAAATTGGGTAAATAAGTATCTTATTTGTTTGTATTAATCTTTCTTAAGTGTATGTATAGCTCCTATTTAGTTATTTCAGTGTTTGATACTAGAGGTGTTTGGGGTCTTTATTTAGAAGTTCGAGCTTATTTTTGTGACCAGAAATATGATGTAGGAAATTAACCCTTGTTTGTATCAATTAGTCTATGGTAAAGTTGCTTATGTTATGTGTCCTTTCACTTAATATGTGTTTCCAAGAACCTACCAATGATGGTAAGTGAGGGCTTACTATGTTAATAAATATATGGAGAGAGAAACCATACACATAAATTGGAAGAGTCAATATTTTATTTTATTTTATTTTATTTTATTTTATTTTTTTTTTTTTTAGAGACAGAGTCTCACTTTGTCGCCCTAGATGGAGTGCTGTAGTTTCACAGCTCACAGCAACCTCCAACTCCTGGGCTTAGGCGATTCTCTTGCCTCAGCCTCCCGAGTAGCTGGGACTACAGGCGCCTGGCTAGAATCAATATTTTAAAAAATGTCAATTGACTTCAAATTCTTATGTTCATTCAATGTAATCTCAAGGAAAACCCAGCAAGTGTTTTTTCTTGTGTATAAAAATTGACAAGTTGATGCTAAGGGCAAATACAAACTAAAAATTAAAAACAAATTCTTGCAGGACACAACTATAACAGGGATTCTTCCTAACAAATGCAAACATTGTAACCTAATTGTACCCTCACATTAATCTCAAAAAAAAAGCCACATTTTTAAAAGTCTCCTTGGTAAAATACAGGAAACAAAAGACTCTTGCTCCTTCCTTCTCTCAGAGCATTTACTTTTTAAGATAATAATTGTAGGCTCAGAGCCTATAGCTCAGCACAGTTGGCAGGTTCGAATCCAGCCCAGGCCTGCCAAATAACAATGACAACTGCAATAAAAAATAGCCCGGCAGTGTTGCGGGTGCCTGTAGTCCCAGCTACTTGGGAGGCTGAGGCAACACACATATTTATTATCTTATAGCTCTGAGAGTCAGAAGTCCAAAATTAGTCTCATGGCCCCAAATCAAGGTGTTGGCAGGGCTGCTTTGCTCTTGGGGACTGTGAGGGAGACTGTCAGCTTGACTTTACTCATTCTTGAGGTGTCCTAGGACTGTGGCCCCTTCCTCTGTCTTCAAAGCCAGCAATATGACATCTTCAGATCTCTCTCAGACTCCAGTCTCTGCTTCTAGCCTCCCATCTCTTGATCCTCCAACCTCACTTACAAAGACTCTTCTAATTACATAGACCCACCTGGATAATCCAGGACCCCCATCTCCAGGTCCTTAATTTAATCACATCTGCAAAGTCCTTTTTGCCGCATCAAGTAACATACACATTCCGAGAATTAGGACCTTTGTGTGTTTGGGGGATGCACCTTATTCCGCCTACCACTCCCTAAAGGAAAATAAGTTCACAGCAGTGTGTGGGTTCACATTTGTGTAAGGAACAGTGGGGAGGAAATATGATGTATGTGTGAAGGCACAGAATACCCTAGAAGGCTACATAGGGAACTGGTGAGAATGGCTGCCTCAGGAAAGGAGAACAGGATTGGAAGGGAGACTTACCATAGTATATGTTTTTGTATTATTTAAATTTTTTACTACATGTATATGTCACCTATGTTAAAAATAATCTTCAAAAGTAACACATTGTCATTGTAAAAGCTCAGCTCTCCTAGAAGCAGAGAAGGAAAATGCCCACTCAACCCTCACAGCCAGAGCACTCCCCTCTTTCTTCCAGAATTAACCCACTGTGAAGAGTTTGTCTGTATTCTTGTAGGCCAAAAAAAAAATGTATATTTATTTTCCCCCACATAGCTGGGGTCATCCTAGGCTGCAATGTGGTGCCTTTGCTCACTGTGTGACTTACATCTTTCCACATCCATGCAAAGGTGTACGAGCACTGGCAGCTCCACTGCTCAGGCGTATGTTAACTGACTTAACCAGACAGCTGGTGGTGGACACTTAAATTGTTGGCTGCTTTTCAGAGGAACCCCACCTCTGAAGTGTCTGTCTTTTTAAATTGGAATGTAATTCACTAACATAAAATTTACTGTTTTAAAGTGAATCATTCAGTGACATTTATGTGCAGCAAATAACTCTTATCTAGTTCTAGAATCTTCATCACCCCAAAAGGCAACCCTGTATCCATTAAGCAGCAGCTCCAAATTCGTCCCTTCTGCCACTTCTGGGCAACCACCAGTCTGCTTTCTGTCTCTAAATTTGCCCGTTCTGGATATTTCGTATCAATGGAATCATGTAGGGTGTGTACTGTGTGACATCTTGTGTTGGCTGCTTACTCTAAGGATAGTTTTTAGAGGTTTATCCGTGTTGTAGCACAATTCAGCACTTCATTTCTGTGTATGGCTGAGTAACATTATAGACATACCCATTTTGCTTTTCCATCATCCTTTGATGGACACTTGGGTTGTTTCCACCTTTTGGCTGTTGTGGATAATGCTGCTATGAACTTTCATGTACGAGTGTTTGTTTGAGTGCCTGTTTCAGTTCTTTTGGGTATATACCCAGGAAGTATGTTCTTCTACATACATTTTGAGCTCAATGCTATTCTCAGACACTATGAAAACTAACTTAGCACATACTAATTACCAAAGCACTTACTAAGGCAAATGGCAGCAGAATGGCAAATCTGGATGAATGTTTTCTTATTTTTCAGATCCAGAAGCAAGAGGAAAATGTCCACCCGGAATGAAAAGGTAAATTGATTCTGCTGGTGTAGTAGCATTCAAAGACCGCCCAGCCTTGTCGATAATTCTGTTTGGTGTTTCAGCACCTAGTCAGGGTGTTTCCACCTAACCTGAGTATTAAAAGTCACAAAGATGAAAAACTATACAAGGACTTCACGAAACCTCAGGGTAGCCCAATAACCTAAATCAGGCAGTTTGAATCCCAGCTCTGCATTTTAATGACTGTATCGTTAGGCCAGGCCCTTCACCTCCCTGTGCCTAGTTTCCTTATCTGGAAAATGGTGAAAAGGTTATATACATACCACCTCTGTTCCTGACAGATTGTCAGCAGGATTTGATGAGACAGTGGTCTCACAGCCTTAGGCAGATACTAAGTCCATACAGGGCTTCTCCTTATCGCCCATTTTACAGTTAATGAAACTTGGACATAGAGAAGTAAAGCCACCTGCTCAAGTGCACACAGCTAGGAGGTGGCAGGAATGGAATTTCAACCATTTCCAAAGCAAATGCTCTGCCTCCTCCTATTTCATATGGCCATCCTGAGTAGGACTATTGAACTCTGTCCTTGATATCTGTGGTACAGGCTTCTTGGGTTGGGGACATTGGTTGTGAAGACTGGAGCATGATGGAGAGGAAATGTTGAGTTCCATTTCAGCTGTTCTGGGGCCTGGCCCAGTGGAGCTATTGAGGGAAGTACTGGAAGCTCAGGAAGCTGCAGGGTAAGTGGGGCTGAAACCAAGCAACAAATGTGAGGGCTTCCAGGACCTCAGAGTGATAACGGTGATGATCTTATACTTTGTCAAGCTGATGGCCCAGTAACTGTAAGATTTAGGGCCCCATGGATTCCAGGGATTATTAGTAGAAAGTTAGTACCAAAGAAAGGTAAGTAGAAGCAATGTATACTTTACTTTCATTTTAGTTCCCTATTAAATTTGGTGAACGAAAAAAGCACGTGGAAATGCTCTTTGCTGATCAGACTGTGGTGAGACCAGCTCACTCGACCATATCAGGAGGAACGTGATCAACCCATAAAACTTTCTGGGAAAAAAACTGGTAGTATGTCAAGAGTCATGAAAATGTTCGTATTCAAGGCTGTCATCTCACTAATGGGAAAGGAAATAATCCATAACAAGGAAAAAGTACAATTTATGGCACCATGTTTCTTGGCACCGTAGGCAGCTAAACCAACAGTGTACATGCACCGTTATTTTATGTGCTATGGGGGAAAAATGCCAGTGCTGCCATTCACCATGACATAAGGTGACGAAACACAGAAATGGATCATCCAGATTTCAGAAGTGTTAAAATGTGAGAAAATGTGGTCTTAGAATTGGCAATAAAGGGGCTGAAAGTTATTTTTGTAAAAAATGCAGTAATAAGACTCTTTGGTAAGTTTTTTGCCCATTGAAAAGGCCTAAGTGTGCATATAACTAAATGGGGAAGTAAGTTGCAAAATTGTCTGCAGTCTGTGCTTATAATTGTAAAAGAAATGTATTAGAAAGAAAGAAGCAGCTAGATGATGGGTGTTTTATTTCTTTTTTTTTTTCTTTTTTAGCTCATATTTTCACAATGGTAATATTAAAAGAGATCTAGGCTAAAGGTCTGTTCTGCGGTGAATCAGAGCAGATGAAGCTGGGAAGGGGTGGGCAAATGAGCCTGGGGGCTTGAGTGAAGCTGGGGAGGTGCAGGGACAGCTTGGGTGGGGTGGCACCTGGCCAGAGGCCTGTGCTGGGGCACAGAGACAGCAGGGCAAGCGGGGGTTGGAATGTAGAACAAGGACACACCTTTGGGCCACTCCTAGGGCAGGAGTCTGAGTGTGGGGCTGCTGCCTCTTGGGAGGATAAGCTGATCTTCTTATTCGATTCCTCCGTGGAGATGATGGCACATCATCTGCCACATCTGGGGACCTTGGGCGACAGCTGCGCCTAGAATCCTTGCACCCTTTTGGCTCATTTCTCAGAAGGTGTGCAGAGGCTCCAGGTGAAGCTAGGGTTCATTTCTAATGCTGCTTCTCCTCCTTGGCCGGCCATACCCAAACCCATCAAATCAGTCTCCAAGCCTGGGTCTTAGCCTTCATGGCGTTTTAGAGCTTCCAGGTGCTTCCAAAGTGTGGTAGGGCCAAGACTCTCTGGTGAGCTATGCTGGGCACCACCTACTCCCTCTCTGGCATTTCCATAGCTGAAGCATCACTAGTCATTGGCCCAGGTGACCGAGTCACAGTGGTGATAGCACTTAATTCCTAACTGTATTTTTTCCTTTCTGTGCTTTTGTAAAATAAATAGCATAACTTATGCTCCTAAATGATGTGACTTTTTACCAGACTCACCTCTCTGACAGTTATTCTCAGGGAAATAGCACCCCTGCCCCAACCTGTGTCTTTCAAACGCATTGGTAGATCCTGAAATCTTTGTGGAGGGTTTTATTTTGCTGTTGAGATAGGATCTTTCTCTGTTGCCCCACCTAGAGTGCAGCAGCGTCATCACTGCAACTTCAAACTCCTGGGTTCAAGTGATCCTCCTGCCTCAACCTCCCAAGTAGCTGGGACTACAAGCACGCACCACCATGTCTAGCTAATTTTAAAATTTATTTTATTATTGGTATTATTTTTTGAGACAGAGTCTCTCTTTCTTGCCCTGGGCAGAGTGCCTTTGTGTCATAGCTCCCAGCAACCTCAGACTCTTAAGTTTAAGCTATCCTCTTGCCTCAGCCTCCTAAGTAAGCTGGGACTATAGTTACCGTCACAAAGCCCAGCTATTTGTTGTTGTTGTTGTTTTTTAGAGATGAGGTCTCACTTTTGCTCAGTCTGGTCTCAAACTCCTGAGCTCAAGCAATCCACCAACCTCAGCGTCCCAGAGTGCTAAGATTACAAGTGTGTGCTACCACACCTGGCCATGTAGCTGGTTTTTAAAAAATTTTTGTAGAGATGGGGTCGTGTTATGTTGCCCAGACCTCAAATTCCTGGCCTCAAGTGGTCCCAGAACCTTGACCTTCTAAAGTTCTGGGACTATAGGCATGCATGAGCCACCACAACCAGACCCTTAAAATACCTTTAATGAACTACATTCAGCCTTTGTTGTCATTGTTGTTGTTGAGATGGGGTCTCATTCAAGCTGGCCTCAAGCTCCTGAGCTCAAGTGATCCTCCTGCCTTGGCCTCCAAGGGTGCCAGGATTTCAGGCTGCCTGGCTGAATTCAGCCTTTTAAGAAATGAAATAGGATAAAATGGAAAATTATATGTGTTCCACACACACCTTAGTGACAATTATAGAATCTGTATATCAGTGTATAGTAAGAGACAAGGTATAAAACATATGATTTCTTACTGAGAAGTCCTGTCTAAAACTCTCCACCTGGTGTGGAGCTTTGCCAGCCATGATCCAGGTGTAGGGGTGGGCTGTCTTCATGAGGGGTCCTCAGGAAGGATGGGGGAAGCCACCAGCAGCCTGGGTTAGAATCCTAGGTGTAGGCTCAGCGCCTGTGACTCTACGGGCTAAGACGCCAGCCACGTACACCTGAGCTGGCGGGTTCGAATCCAGCCCCGGCCCGCCAAACAACAATGATAGCTGCAACCAAAAAAAAAGAAAAAAAATGTCCAGGAGTTGTGGCAGACGCCTGTAGTCCCAGCTACTTGGAAGGCAGAGGCAGGAGACTCACTTAAGCCCAGGAATTGGAGGTTGCTGTGAGCTGTGATGCCATAGCCCTCTATCCAGGGTGACAGCTTGAGGCTCTGTCTCAAAAAAAAAAAAAAATAGAAAGAAAAGAAAGAAAAAGAGAATCCTAGGTGTATTCACAGTGGTTGTGTGACCTGGGGCAAGTCCCTGACCTCTTTGTTCCCAGTTTCCTCATCTGTAAATGGAGACAATTACGTCCCCACCTGATAGAGTTGTTGCAGAGTGTTAGGAAGGGCTTTGCACAGACCTCAGGGAAGGAGCAGGTGCTCTGGGGATACTTACAGTGACTATGCTCTCCATTCTTATAAATAACTATTTCCCACACAGTCTCATGATCATCTTGCCAGGGGGCAGACTTCTCTATCAAGTCAGGAGGTTCCTGACCCAACAGGAAGAGGAAAGAAAGTTGGGGGGCATGGCTTTGGGGAGACCAGGGCCACTGGAGGAGCTCCTCAGCCTGTAAGCAGCCCCTCCTGCCAGAGCTAGTCAGCTGTCACAGTGGTTGTTTTCATGAACCTCAAACTTCCTCCCCACCCTAGAGAAGGAAAAGACTTTACGCTTATTTAAAGACTTCCCTGATTTTAAAAATAGGTTTTCCCCAGAACACTAACCCCCTGGGGAGGTGTTGAGGAGGTGAACTTGTTACATGGTCCTCCTATTTCACTCCCAGGAGAGACTTGCTTAAGGGTTTTGTTCCACCACCTAGGTACATGCAGTGGAGCATGTGGCCTGCAAGGCAGAGAGACCCTGGTGTGAGCAGGAACCTGCCCAGTCTATGCCCCTGTGGGTTTGCCGTCTGGTGGGGGACATCAGCCTCACCCACAAACATAAGTGGACATGACACTACAGAGAAGGGTCTGGAGGCCCATGAGCTGGGATACTGTGGGTGGGGACTGAAGGAACAAAAGAAGACAGATGGACCGAGTGTTATGATGCACACTTGTACTGAGGCAGGAGGGTTGCTTAAGGCTGGGAATTCAAGGCTCCAGTGAGCTGTGATTGCACAACTGCACTCCAGCCGAGGTGACAGAGCATGACACCATCTCTAAAAAAATAAAATGAAGAAGATAGATGACAAGGTGAAAGGGGGAGACACATTCCAGGCAGAGGAATTCACGTGTCTCCAACCACAGGGCCTTTGCACACCTGTCAAGAATGGAAGGCTAAGAGAGACAATGTGTCTGGAACAGAGACCAGCGAGAAGTGAGGTCAGATAGGCAGGCAGAGGCCATGGCAACAACAGCAGGAGTAGGCCTCTGGGAAGTTTTTGAGTCTTTTTGTTTTTTTTTTCAGAGACAGTGTCTTGCTCTATCACCCAGTGCAGTGATATGATCATAACTGATTGCAGGCTTGAATGGCTGGCCTCAAGAGATCCTCCTGCCTCAGCCCCCTAAAGTGCTAGGATTGCAGGCACATACCACTGTGGCTGCCTGGGTCTTTATTTTTAAAAGCAGTGGAAACCAAAGAAGACTTTTATTTATTTATTTATTTAATTTTTGAGACAGAGTCTCACTATTGCCTTCGATTGAGGCTGTGAAATCAGCTCACAGCAACCTCAAACTCTTGGTCTTAAGTGATTCTCTGGCCTCAGCCTCCTAAAGTAGCTGGTACTACAAGCACCCACCACAATGCCTGGCTATTTTTTTGTTGCAGCTGTCATTATTATTTTTAGTTGGCCTGGGCTAGGTTCGAACCCGCCAGCCTTGGTGCGTGTGGCCAGTGCCCTACCCACTGAGCTACAGGTGCCGCCAAGACTTTTATTATCATTATGACTATTATTATTATTATTTTGAGTGAGAGTCTCAAGCTGGGTAGAGTGCCTTAGCGTTGTAACTCACAGCAGCCTCCAACTCTTGGTCTCAAGTGATCCTCTTGCCTCTGTTTTTTCTAGTAGAGATGGCATCTCGCTTTTGCTCAGGCTGGTCTCAAACTCCTGAGCTTAGGCAATCTACCTGCCTCGGCCTCCCAGAGTGCTGGGATTATAGGTGTGAGCCACCACACCTGGCTCAAAAAAGACTTTTGAATAAGGGAGTATGTCAGGATTCAGTGACTCACTGGGAAGGCTCCTCGGACTCAGCATACGGATGTTCTAATGGCTGAGACTTAGTGCAGCAAAAGGACACAAATTAAAATACAGGGGAAAGGCACATGGGATGAAGAGGAAACCAGGCACAAGCTTCCAGAGTTCTCTCCTGGGAAGGGGATCACAGAGTTCACATTTATTCTTCCTACGACCAATTGTGACAAGATATGTGACATGTTTAAGGCTGGAGAAGTTCATTAGAGACTCAGGACCCAGAGTTTTTATCGGAGGCTGCTCGCATAAGCACCCGCTGCCTGGCACTTACAAAACTTCTAAACTCTTCCAAAGGAGCACAAGTGTTCAATGCACACCATGCTGTTTATACAGTCTGAGCGCAGTGAGCTGTTCTTACCAGGGAATGGTGGGAACCTTCCAGAAGTTCAACTTCCCAGAAGGCTGCTGAGGGCCAGGCAGGCCTTTCAGAGGACAGCAGCCTCAGGTTAATCCTGTTGGGTTACCCTTTTCTGTGCAGGGAGTGATGTGGTCTTAGGTGACAGAAGAGCAGCAGGTCGTTGAGTTACTGAAACGCACTGGCCTTAGTGATGGGTGGGCTTTGAGGGGAGGAGGTGAAGGCCAGGATTTGGGCCTTGCCTGGTGGCCCTGAAGCCCCTAGAACCAGGAGACAGGAACTTGAGGTACTGGTCTGTGGTGGGCATCCACTAACTAGTGGTTACCATGTTGCAGGGGCTGAGCTTAGCCCTTTTCTGAGGGAGAGAAGGTCTCATCTCAGACCCTGGGGCCTTCCACCTCTTATGACTCCACCTTTTATAACATCATCCTTCTTGTCACTTAAAAAAACAAAACAAAACTTGGCTCAGTGCCTGTAGCTCAGTGAGTAGGACGCAAGCCACATACACCAATGTTGGCGGGTTCAAGCCTGGCCCAGGCCTGCTAAATAACAATGCGGCTGCAACCAAAAAACAAACAGCTGGGCATTGTGGTGGGTGCCTGTAGTCCCAGCTACTTGGGTGGCTGAGGCAACAGAATCGATTAAGCCC
>CAUYON010099538.1:0-17483 GCA_963573935.1 Arctocebus calabarensis
CATGGGCCCATGCGGTCGCTAGGGGAGTCCCTGGCCATGGGGGGGGAGGCTCACTGCAGCACCCTGGAGTCTTTTGCTGGTGGGGCACTTGGTCCGGCATGCTAGGGGGGACACTGCTCAAGAACCTCCTCCCTCAGTCTCAGCAGAGGTTAGTCTTCTTTTTCATCAGGTAAATGGGAAAGGGTGTACTGTAAGTTCAGAATGGCAGGGAAAACTTTAGTTCAGTTTTTCTGCTAGCAAGAGAGTGTTCAGAGTCACAACAGGATGGCTCTGAGGAAGAAGTCCACACTTCCCACAGCACTCTTCCGTGGGGTCAGACAAGAGGTCCACAGTTCACCACTTGTCTATAGAAAACCCGCAGGAGCAAACAAAGAGATAAAAGAAAGGAAAAAGAAAAACAAAAAACCAAAGCTTTCTTGGGGGAGGGGATGGACACTTTTCCTTTCAGATGAATTTTGTACCTGAAGCTTACTTGCTTTCTTGAAGTGCAGCTTGCTTCAGCAGAGGTGACCTGCAGTTATCACTTCTCTCTCTTAGCTGGGCTCCCAGCTTTCAGCTTAATTGGGCAGTTTCTAGAGGTTATCTTTCCTTTTGGACAGGAGCCTCTTTCAGAAGCTTCTTCCACTTGGCCATCTTGCTCTGCCCTCCCATTCACACTTTCATATGAAAGATGAATCAAAACTATGACCCAGGATGAAGGAAGGAAGGAAGGGGAGGGTGATGAGAGGGTCTTGATAGAAGGAGGGTAAATGTTGGGACCACACCCGTGGAGCATATTGCAAGGGTACAAGTCAAATCTAGCAAGTATAGAACACAAATGTCTTAACACAGTGATTAAGTAAATGAGATGAAAGCTATGTTAATTAGTTGGATGTAAGCACTCCAATTTGTACCAAAAAATCAACACATTGAATCACACAAAGGCATAAATGTATTCATGATCTGTGTGCATATGACTTTATAAAAGGAAAAAAATAAATAAATAAAATCTGTGCAGCCTTGCTCATTAAAACAAACAAAAAAAAAATGTAGTACAATAAGAACAGGAAATTACCCCAAAGGAAAAACTTTAAAATGGTCATCATTACAAAATAATGAAATAATAATAATAATAATAATAATAAGTAGTAGTAGTTCCATGAGAACAGGAAATTATCCCAAAGGAAAACTTTAAAATGGCCATCTTAGAAAAATAATTTGTAAGAATTCTTTGCATATTAAGTCTAGAAATCCTGTCATGTTTTATAAATATTATTTCCTCATTTAGATTTTTTTAATATTTCTACTGCTCTTATTTCCACATAGTAGGGAGGTGTTTGATTTTATGTGCTTAATTTTATGTCAATCTTTTTGTTTATTGCTTCTGGATTTTTATGACCAAAAACATTAAGTTTATTCTGTATGGTCAGAACTTTCAGTTTCAGCTATTCTAATGGGCATGCAATGGTAGCTCATGATGGCTTTAATTCACATGTTTCTAATGAATAATGATGCTAATGGTCATTTTTAACCCTAACAATATGTGATTACTTACTTATAATCAAGAAATGCAATTAAAAGCATCCAGATATCATACTAGCAGATTGGCAAAGGTGAATAATATCAAAATCTATATTGAATAGGGAATAGGAAATCAGACACATGATTTGTTGATAAGAATTTCAGTTCATATGCCCATTCTAGAGATCATTTTTATAGGCCCCTAGGCAGGAAGGAATAGAGAAAGGATAGAAGGAAGAAGGAAGTGAGGGAAGGAGGCAAGAAGGAAAGAAAAAGAGAAAGGAAATAATATAAATGTTCTCTCAAATGTTAACTAAATTATGGAATAAACAAGGATATATCCTGCATCCAGTAAAAATAACATAGAATCTTTTTGTAATGGATGAAAATTCAAAATCTGTATAAATATATACAATATTATTCTTTCAAAGTACATATGTAAAGAATAGTTTGTATGGTGTGATCCCAAATACACAATATTGGTTGTGTAGGCTTGTGTGTGTATCTACCTAGACATAGAGAAATATATTAAAGAGCTCTCATCGATACATTCATAGTGGTTATCTCTTGGGAGATTTCCATGTGATTATTTTCACATTAACCTTTATATGTTTCTAATAATCTGTATTTTAAAAATAATGAGTGTGTCTCAGTCTTAAAGTAATAAAGTTGCTTTTCCAATGTGAGTTATCTAATGAGATGAGAGTTTACTACTAATGCGGTAATTGATTCCAGTAAAAGTCACACACATAAAGTTACTGAAAAACATGTCTTCTTTGAATAACCTTTCTATTAATTTTGTTTTCTTTACTTCTTCCCTCTTCACCGTGGAAAACAGAGAGGGAAGGCAGAACACAGAAAGCACTTGATTTATATGCCAAAACTAAAAACGTTATTTCATTTGTTTTTTAGTGGTTTTAATAACTGAATTTTATTTTAGGTCAGTATACTTTTGGTTACTTAGAAAGAGATAGAATAGAAGGTAGTATTAATGTGTCATTAGCATGTTTTAAGAACCCAGATAAGATGTTAGTGTGGCATGCAAAGGAAAAGGAAAGAGGTAGAAAGAAGCTCTAGATGAGTAGATGGAACAGAAAACCATGAGAAATTCTAAAAGTGGGGTTAAAACAGAAAACAATTAAAAATTCACAATAAAGAATGCAGTATAGACTGGAGGAACAGTCCAAAAGAATGGTTTATATAAGTCAGTGTTCATGGCCAGCATTCATTTATTCATCCTTTGGTCCAAATCCAGTCAGATATTATCTCCAGGTGCAATATTTGGCACTGAGATGAACACTAAATTAAATATTTATTGGTGCCTTAGCACTGTCAGAGCCCTGTTCCAGCCCTGACCCAGGTTTGTTTGCAGCAGGAAGTGCTATATGATACTTAATCCTGACCTCCCTAAGATTCAACAATTGTCCTCTTATTTCAAATGAGATCTTATTTCATTACTAGTGTAAGTTAAAAGAGGCCAGCTGCCTTTTACAAAGTGAGTGTCCGGCCATAATCACACCCTTATATATTGAGAGTCATATGAATTGTTTGCCCTTTTAATGAAGGAAGTTTAGCCAATATGGTAGGTAATGACTATCCTAAAAATCTCAGATACTTCGTAAATGTATAATCTACATAATGCATTTCAAATGCTTCACACTTTACCCCCATTCCAATTCTAGAATTTTCCACTCATAGTATCTTCTGTAAATATAAAGATTTATTTACAAATTTGAGCACAACATTGTTTTTAACAGAAAAGAAAAAATAAACATGAAAACATGCTAAATGTCCAAACAAGAAACCAGATAAATAAATTTGAATATATAGACAATACATTGTAGTCACTAAAAACCACTAAAGTTAATTTTCTTTAAAATGACAATTTTTAGAACCAAACTGTGAAATACTACTGACATCACTAGAGTGAAGAAGTTTCACAGCTCCCTTTGTGAATATGCTTTCAAAATGTTTGCTAATCCCAAACCAATGCCTCTTCTATGTTGCACACTGGGAAGGTTGAATTGTGTGGCTAATATTTATAAATGCCACTTGAGTGCTATCTTCATATCTCCTGCACATGGTGGTTTGAGTTATCTTTACTTCTCAAGTACCATTTCCTTGTGCCTCCTTCATTTATAGTTTTGATCTAAGAATACTTCCCTGGCCCATCTTTTCTAGATTGACTGAATTGTATAATTAACAAGGAAGCATCTCAGATTTGTCCACGTATTAAAGTGTTTTAGAAGATGTTTTGTATTGGTGCAACTCAACGAAAAATAATAACATCCCCTCAAGCCATTTTGTATTGAACTGAGGGGCCCCAGGAGGCCAACACCAACAAGCCCTCCATTGGTGTGGCTCCCTCCAATGTTCCTCACTGCCTTTTATTGAAATGTCAGAAATAAGAAAATACAGCACAGTAGAAAGCTTCAAAGAGAAAGTAAAGGTTAAAAAATGAAGAGTTCATCTTTAACTGTATGATTGACTCCCAACACATTCTGTTTACTACATTTCTGTCTTGCCTTTTTCTTATCACTGCTAAATATAACTTAGGGCTGAGACAGTATGCTCTGTCTAGTGAGTATTGTTTTTTCATACTCATGGCCAGCAGTGATGCTTGGCTTTTTCCCATATCGCTCTGTCCCTAATGCCTAGCATTTTTAACCCTATGATCTATCCTACAGTTTACATATATAGTAATACAGGAAAAACTGAGATATAATTTAATCTGTCATTTTGAGCAGCCTGCTCCTAAAGGGCATGTGTATGGAGCAGTCTTGATGTTGCTCCAAAGGGCTGTCATCACATTATCTAGGTCACACTACAAGCAATGTAGTTAGAAATCGTTCATTCCAAGATTTTAGATATGGGAGATATTTTGATCTGAAATAGATCATAATACAAAAAAAGTAGAATTGCACATGTCACATAATTGGGCATGATCCAAAAAACATGTATTTTTCTCTAACATGGAAAGTGACTAAGAAGCCTTAGTTAAGAATTTATAATTACTTTGCAAGGTCAAAAGATGATCTTGCTGGTTATGATTGCCTTCTTTTTAAAGAGCTAATTTCCTTATAAACCTCTGCTACAAATTTTTTGAGCCAGTTATTTAGAACTCAAATTTTCTCACAATCTAGATACTGGCAGTAGTTTTGCATTTACTTAGTTTGGTTCAAGGATTCAATTTTACCTTTGCCACTTCTCTTTCAAGCAACTGGTCAGATCACAAAGGCACAGATTGTGGATATGGTTTAGTGAAGTATGCAGAGAGATTTTCCTAGTTCCTGTCAATCTTCTTTCAACAACTGTTAAATTACTAAATGGAAATATTTCACTATTTGCCTTTTGATTCCAAACTTACTTAGGAAGCTGCAACATATAAGCAGAATGTGAGGTCTGACAATTAAGTTCACAAACTCATATCCTAGAAAATGTGCTACGTACCTGTTTGCTGAATATCACTATAGTCAACTTCAAAGTACTTCCCCTGGGGAAGCTATGTACTGATGCCAGTGTCCTAGTTCACACTTCAAAGCAATTTTGGAACTCTTTCTGGAATGGCCAACAGAGTGGTCGTTTTATTACTCTTGATGTCTTGAATGTCAAAATGTCTTCCTTTCAATATTTACTTTATATTCAAGTAAAGAAAAAAGTCACTGAGGGCCAGATCAGGTGAGTAGGGAGGGTGTTCCAATACAGTTATTTGTTTCCTGGCTGAAAACTCCCTCACAGGTTGGATGTGTGAGCCAGTGCATTGTCATGATGCAAGAGCCACACCTTCTCATGCCAAGATTTTCAGTTAAGATTTTCCTGTTTCTCTATTGATATTTACTTAGTCTGCTATGCTACTTACAGTCAGCCAATGATTGTGACACACAACTGGACAAATTTTTGCAGTGTTTTCCTGAGTTATGCTCATTCCTGGCCACCCTGACCTGTCTTCATCAGTGACACTTTCTCTCTCTCAGAAAAATGTTTAAACTACTTGTACACTGCTATTTTCTTCGTGGAATTATTCCCATCAACTTGGACTAACATGTCCCTGATTTCACTTTCACTCTTGCCAAGTTTAATGAGAAATTTATGAATATTTGTTCATTGTTCTAATCTAAATACCAACATTTTCAGGACAGCATACAAAAACATGCAACAACAATAATGAACACCACTCAGCAAGACACTGCCACATGTCAACACAAACCCAACTATTACTAATATACAAGGTTATGAAACCTTACTGAGCTGTTTGTACAGTGCTGCCAATGTGAGCACATGGTGGCAAGTTCTTGAACTTAATTGTCAGACCTCTGTACATGGACTTCAATACAGTTTACTTTTATGTGTCCCTCTAGAATTAGTTTCGCCATCTGTGAAATTAAAAGAAGGTCTACCTTGGAGAATTATCACAAGAAATAAGTCAACCATAGAAATAAATTACATTAAAATTTATTATTGTTTCCACTTTGTCACATAACTTCTTAGCACCCAGATTCATTTCTCCTAGAATCAATTCCCAGTTGTCCCAAATTCAACCTGTTTAATCTTTCTCCCCTCCTCATCTCTCAGCTACTTATAATATAGAATCACTTAGCATCTCTGACATCTTAACATATTGTTGACTGACAATTTTATGCAGAAACTATCTAAGCTACTGCAATGTGTTACTATTGGGATGATGGTTTAGACTACAATTTACTCTTTTGTTGTTCTTTCTTGTTTTTAAGAGTTTATTTTCTAGAGAAGTTTTAGGTTCACAACAAAATTGAAAAGATACAGAGATTTCTCATGCACCTGCTACTCTCAAACATGCACAGATTTTCTCATTAATAACATCCCCCCACCAGGGTGGTCGATTGGTTATAATTGGTTAACCAACACTGACAATCACCCAAAGCCAATAGTTCACAATAGGTTTCACCCTTAGTGTCTTCTCATTTTCTTTATATTGTCTTTTGCAAAGGAGAAATATTTTATTTGTATTAATTTTAATAAAGTCCAACTTATCAATTACTTTTTTCATGGATCCTGCTTTGTGTTATATCTAAGGTCATTATCTAGGCTTTCTCCTGTATTTTCTTTAGGAGTTTTATTAATTTGTGTCTTACATTTAGATCTACAATACATTTTTTTCTTTAGTCTGAGTCTTATGATGTCACCCTCAGTAGAGTGCTGTGGCATCACAGCTCACAGTAACCTCAAACTCTTGGGCTTAAGTGATTCTCTTGCCTCAGCTTCCCAAGTAGCTGGGACTATAGGTGCCCACCACAATGCCCAGCTATTTTTTTGTTGTTGTTGCTATTGTTGTTGTCATTGTTGTTTAGCAGGTCCAGGTCAGGCTCGAACCTGGCAACCCCAGTGTATGTGGCTGTTGCCCTAACCACTGAGCTACAGACAGTGAGCCAGATCTACAATACATTTTGAGTTAATTATTGTGAAAAGGTGTTATATTTGTGTAACTCCTTTCTTTTTTTGTATGTGACTGTCCAGTTGTGCCAGCACCATTTGTCAAAACGACTGTCTTTGCTTCATAATATTGCTTTTGCTTCTTTGTTAAAGACCAGTTGGTTACAATTATGCAGGTTTATTTCCGGACTCTTTGTTCTGTTCTGTTGATCTGCTTGTCTTTTCTTCACCAATACCACACTTTAATGATTATTAAAGCTTTATAGCAAGTGTTGATACAATTTCTTTTCACTCTTTTCTATCATAAGTTAATTTTTGCTAAAAGTCGTAGAATGTTGAAAGAATAAATGTAGTCTGTGTCATGTAAATTTAGTACCTTTGGGTAGTTATAGCATTGATAGCCAAATATTAGTAGAAGTATTAAGAACATATCTTCTAAAATCAAATTATCTAGTCCTTTTACTTTCATATATCTTTATAAAAAGTACCACAAAACTTAATGACTTAACCAACAAACATTTTATTTGCTCACAATTTTTTGAACAAGGCCCAGCGGGGTGGTTCTCCTGCTTCAGGTAGTGTCAACTGAGATCATTCACATGATTGAATTCAGTTGGTGAATGGGCTAGGCTAAAAGTCTAAGAAGTCTTCATGCACATGTTTTGTCTCCCAAGACACCTCTGTATGCCCCTCTTTCTTTCTCTTTCTGTTTGTCTCTCTCTTTGTTTGTCTCTGTCTCTCAATCCTGCCTCAAATAACTAATTTGAGCTTACTTGCAGCATTATGATATCAGAGAGCTCAGAAGGCTACATACAGTATGGAGCTGTAGTAACTCAGGTAGCTACTGAATCCCAAGAGGAAATAGTCTAAGAGGGAGCTGCCAATCTCTCAAAGTCAAGCTGCTGATGTTTCATAACAACCCTTCTTCCATGTTCTATGATTTAAAACCAGTTACAGAGCCAGTGATGATTCAAGAAAAAGGGACATAGATATCACCTCTTGATGACAGGGACAAAAATGAATTTACAGTTGTATTTAACCCACTATACCAATGTCTTCTAGAGATGTTGTAGTGCAACCAGGTGCTCCTTCTGATTCAACCTCATCTTCAATAATGATGCAGTAAAGTGATCTGCAGTGGAAATATACCACAGTGGGTTTTGATCCCACCCTAAAAGAATTCTAATAAAAGCCTGCCAATTCCTGTTTATAGAGTATCTGAATTTTCTACTTGACCTGGAGAATATCACTTTCTGACTTCCAAGCTCCAAAAATGAGAGGTAATTCAGAAAAAGGAGCTAAACCTAATAATACAAAGATTAAATATGGAGGATGAGGAAAGTGGGGGATGTCAAAGTCAAAGATATGTGCCTTGCTTTATACGGCAGACATAGCTGATAGCTAAGATGATAGCTGGAGACACATACTGGTACAGATATGAATGAAATTGCTTTAAACCTCCAATTCCACAGTCTATACGAGTTCCATGTCCTGACAAAGATTGCTGTAATTACTAGGGCCTTCCATCTCTGGCCTCCTTTATTTCCTCTCTCTGATCCTGCTATCTCTGCTGTGGCCCACATCAACCTGGACATGCAACTCTTGGTGTATACACACACACACACACGCAAACACACGTGTTCACATCCTACACAAGCTTTCACAATGGAGATAGACAAGGGTTTGCACTTTAAAACAAACAGCTTTATGAGAACTTCAAACTTCTCTTTTCTTAAAACATCCAATGGCCCCTTCACTGATCACTATAAAATTTCTCTATCCCCTCAATTCACCTCAGTTTGTCTTTATCTTCCTGACTCTTCCTTCCTTCTTTCTTTTTGATTTCATTTCCTCTTCTGTCTTCTCTCTCCTCCTTTTCAGGGGAGAGATAAAACATCAGTTTTCTACGTTGGAAACAGATCAGATTTCTACTCTCTGAGGGCTTGGTACCAGCTAATGCCTATATTCCCAGCATGGTTTGGGGAGGTGGAAGAAGGGCAGCTAAGGCTTTCATTGAAACAAAAATGGTGTTGTTCCAATAAAAAATTACAGTACAGAAAACTGCTTCTCATTTGAAACTCTGAAACAGAGACCCAGAGGAAGGGTTCAGGGGAAGGGGAAGGTATCATACATTCATTTGTGGCTATACTGAGTTTCACATGCCTTCTAGCCATCTAAGTGGAGAGGCCAAATATGGAGATCTGGAGTTCTTGGCTTGAGCACTAGAAATATTTGTAGGTTTATAACATCAAATCCCAATTAAAGACCATCATCCTATACCAGTTTGGAGTCACTGCTGGCCCTTTCTTTGATGTGGAGAGAGAAATTGTATCCAAATCACAAATACTAATAATACCAGTGCAGAAGTAGGTGGGTTTTCAAAGGGTATGATCTAATTTATTGTTTGCCATTTCATGAAAGTTGAAAACCTTGAAGAAAAAAATGATTCAGTAGGACCTTCTCTTCCCAAGTTCTGAGTTCAGTTTCTTTATCAGAAGTCAGGAGCTTTCTTCTCTCTCACTTAGTCACATTCTCACCAAGGATGTCATTAATGATCTTAAGTCTCCATATGGCTCCACAGAAAGTGGCACAGCCAGTGGCAGACTTGGTGAATTGCCCTTGCCTTGGCATCATATTTCAGGAAGAAGATCATCATTGTCTTAGTAATGTTCTGATCAGAGGGTGAGCTTGATGAAACTGCATTATGTCAAACAACAGTTTGGAGGAGAGTCAATTTTATTAGTCACTGAATAGAAAGTTGATAGCCCTTGTCTTAGAAAAGATCCTTTTGAAAAGGCTAACATTCATATTTATACAGAAAGCCACCATCATTTCTCCATATACCAATCATAGTAGATCCATCTACACCTGCCTCCAAACCACACTGGGCAAGTCTTTGGGCCTCACACAGCTTTTGTAAATAAGACTTAAGAGAGGATATTTCAAGCTCATGCTTAGAGTCTGCCAATCAAAGATGGTATTCTCTTACATATCATTTTTCAAACTTTCAATCTTATTTGTTTTAGAAACTAAGCAGAATATTTAAATAATAGCACTTCTTGCTTGTTAAGACCCAAAATGCTGGTGGGCTCTTACTTTAAGACAATAGTGAGGGAACACCAGAACACCAAACCATGATTTCTGAACCTTGGTACAAGAAGCTGCTGGTCATGACATTTGTTCTCCACCCTCCCCCCACCTTGCCACCAATGCTTTGCCTTAATGTAGAATCCACTTCTTCCCAAAGACCTTCTGTGGCACTCCCAGGTGAGCTGCCCCTCAGCCTGTACTTGTGTCCATCAAAGCCTTTACACTACTCTACTACAATTATCCATTTACATATCTTTCTCCCCTACTAAACATCCTCCTCCAAAATAAGGACCACACTTTGTCCACCTTTGAACTCCCACACTTGGCACATTGTCTAGTACAGGTCAGTTGTGCAATATTTGTTAGGTGAAAAAGCCTCTTTCAGTGGCATATTCCCATTAGATATTGAGTACATCCTTGGGAAGGAGGTAGAGAAGCTGACACAAAGTGACTTGGGGGCTTGCTCCATGGCTGAATCATGGCCAGATCTCGTGACTGGGACCCACCAATCTTTCCTCTGTGCTACATCAATACCACTGGCATGTGGTGCAATCTGCTGTTAGCCCTACATTCTACTTGCTTTGTCCTCTGTGTCATTAAATTACAAAGCTCAGTATTTTCAGGATACAGAAAGTTGGAGCTAAAAAGAACCCTAGAGTCTGTTTTTTCATAGTCCAAAACCAGAACTTTATACAAAGGACCCAATCCAGGGAGAAGTGATTTGCAGTAGATCCTGGCCCAGGACTCAGACCTCTCCATTTTCTCAGGTCCTCCTCAGGTCCCTTCCATTTTCTTCCCTTTGGTAAAAAGGTACAACAGTATGGAACTGGACTGGTAAAAGCAAGTTTTTTGCCAGAATTAAACCTCCATCCCATCCCTATTAATGGTATGCAAGCAAGTGAATTCGAAAAAAGAACATAATTTTCCATTCATCTTTCCATTCTGGTTCCACATGCCACAAATGGAGACCATTTGGTGGGGGCTGAAGAGGTGAGAATAGATCCACGGCGTGCAGTTCTGCATCACCGCTCAGAAGGGCTGTCAGTAATATCTTACTTAACATACTGTCACAGAATTTTCCTTCTGTGTCACCTCGGTCGCTACTGTAACACTCCATAAGAAATAATGCCATCTGTTAAAATACACAAGGCAGGGAAACGCAGCTGCTGTCATCGCACAAAGATGGAATTAGCCAACACTAAGCAATTACTTTCCTTTTAAATTTCACAATTAAAATTTTAGTCTTGCTTTATTTGTATCACAAAAGTCACCACAACACTGTGCCTGTTGAAGTAACAACACCGCTCTCTTGATGAAAACACAGAGGAGGAGGAGCTTAGTTGGGGATAATGGTAATTGTTACTCTGTTGCCTTTTTTATAAATATTTTTTTAAATTCCATTGGGCGGTGTTAATTATAGGTAGCAGCACTAAGACTAATGGATTTGCTTTTAGCATTCACATTTAGGCTCTCCTAGTATTCAAAGAAGGAAAAACTCAAGAAGTTAGGTTTATAGCTGATGAAATGATCATTATGCTATATATCCAAGATCATTTTCTTAATTCTCTCCTTGGTAGTAGAAGATTTAATGGAGAAGGAAAGACCCAGCTCACAAGGAGACAGGTTTCTAATTTGAACAGAAATGAAATTCTGCATCTCAGCTTTTATTCCATTCATTGGAAGGAAGCAGATTGCTGGCTAAATAACAGAAGGGTGGACCTATTCAGAGCTTAACTGCTTCAAAAAGCTGTAAGAGATCAACAATTGCCTTGGCCATACTCCATTATGAGGGTGTCAGCAAGCTGGTGTTTCTCTCTGTGATGCATTTTTTAGCATGGGAATCATATACTATATTTTCTGGCAACAGAGGCAAAACCTGTCTTAACTGTTTTCTCGTAGGCAAATTCTCTTGCAGCACGGAACAAAATCAATGACTTCAATAAAAGGTTAAATTTCCAGGGTTTTTTCCATCTTTTGTCCTGTTTATAAATATGAATCATTCAACAAGATTACACACCTTGGATGCCATAAGTGTGGATTTACATAAATGTTTTTTTCTTGACCCTTTGTAGATAAGAAGAATCACATATCTACCCTTCTCATAATGGCTTTAAATACTCTTTAACTTGTAGTAGAATTTCTCTCTAAAAGATGATATTTGCTTTTTCTTTCTTTCTTTTTTTTTTTTTTTTTTTTTTGGTGTGGTTTTTGGCTGGGGTTGGGTTTGAACCCGCCACCTCCAGCATATGGGGCTGGCGCCCTACTCCTTTGAGCCACAGGTGCCACCTTTTCTTTTTATTTTTGAGACAGTCTCACTGTCTCCCTCCAGAGAGAGTGCCATGGCATCATGGTTCACAGCAACCTCAAACTTTTGGCCTTAAGCAATTCTCTTGCCTCAGCCTCCCAAGTAGCTGGAATATAGGCAACTACCACAATGCCCACCTGGCTATTTTTTGTTGCAGTTGTCATTGTTTAGCTGGCCCAGGCCAGGCTCAAACCCACTAGCCTCGGTGTACATGGCTGGCACTGTGACCACTGTGCTACAGGCGCCAAGCCTATATTTGCTTTTAATGACCTTTCCTAGTTGTCTGGTTCATAGAATAGTCCATATACCAGTCTGCAGATAGAATGGTTCTCAAACTATGTGGTAAAAGCACTTAGATTCACCCTGGAATAAGGCCATTCTAAACTCTGCAGTGAAGACATAAGCCTTTAGAAAAATTGCTTATTAAATACCAGATACTTGTCACTTTAACCACCAGATAGCTAATTAAATTAATTATGTTTAAAATGTATACAGAGCTTGAGTTCCCAAACACAGAAAACTCCTTCAGGAAGAAGATCATTCCTTTATTTGGATGCCTTGTGAGATATTGAAGTGTAATCAGAAAAACAGGCTCAACTTTTATGGACTAATGAGCTTCAGACCTTAAAACCTGGGATGTTTCCATCTTAGAATTAAATGTGTTGGTGTGTTACTGTGATTATACATGTGTATACACATGTGGATCTTCATGCATAGTTCCTGGCTCTTAACTCCCGTGCTGCTTATTACAGTCTTTGGTTATAAGGTTGGGGCACTTTAGACTGGGAAGGGGGCCTCAGGAAACAGAATCAATATCTATCTCTCTCTCTCTCTCTCTCTCTCTCTTCCCTCATCTTCTCCTGCTCTCCTTTTACCTGTCCAAGACAGGACTCTAATCTGATTGTGAGTCTAAGTCCAAGTCTGAACAGACAGGTCTTTCTGGGTTTCCCCACTTGGTCTGTTAGTAGGCGACCATACCCTTTTCATCCAATCACATTTCTACATGGTTGTCAATAACACTTATGTAATGAAACTTCCATTAAAGTCCTGAAAGATATGGGTTTTCAGAGTTTCCAGACAGCTGAACAGGTGGGGGGGAGGGGGGTCCTGGATCATGGCATCTTAGCAGGGCATGGGAGCTCTGCACCCCTTCCCCCATCCCTTGTCCTCTGCATCTCTTCATCTGTGTCCTTTGTGACATCATCTGCAATACATGGGTAAATATGCTTCCATGAGTTCTGAGAGCTGCTCTCACAAATTAAGTGTACTCAAAGAGGGGATCATGAGAACGCTAATGTGAAGCTGATTGGTCAGAAGCTTTGAAGGCCTAGACTTATGACTCGTGACTGAAGCAGGGGCTGTCTTAGGTACTGAGCCCTCAAACTGTGGGATCTAACGCTATCTCCAGGAAGGCAGTGTTAGAATTGAATTGTGGGACGCCCAGCTGGTGTCTGCTGCAGAATTGATAGTTCACTTGGTCATGGGGAGAAACACACTCACACATACATTTGGCCACAGAAGTCTGTGTTGGTAAGTGTTGTGGTGTGAAAGCACATGGGGGGGTGGATTTTTCGTAAACCGTTAGTCATTAGACATCCCAGGTGGGGTAGGGCAGGGGAAGGCTAGATAACAAAATTATTCTCATGAACAAAACCTGGACAAATTCATTATTCATATACATGGATTTTGCCTGGCTCCACTGACCAAAATCTTGACAAATATAATGATGTCTGTTACATTATTATGTGGAGAAAACTCAGTTTTATCACAGACTGTAAGACTCTTGAGGTCCTTAAATACAAAGGGCCCTGTTTAGAAAGAAATGCAATCTGTAAATATAATTCACAATCAAGGCTCTCAAAGTCACAAAATAGCCATAACTACATCTCTGATTACTAATTGAATCCGGTATTACCAGCACTTCAGTGAAGACCAACCAACACTAGAAGCCCCTGTGCCATGCTTGTCTGCATTTTACACCATAAGACACATGTCTGGGCAGCTTTTGGTTCTAAAAGATGCTGTGTTGTTGTAGATTTATTTATAAAAGATGAAAGATGATTTGCTAGGCATTGTACCAGTCTTTTCTTTCAAACTATGCAATAACACGTATAGTTTAACATGAATAACATGAATTAATAATGCTCTCCTTTGTATCTTACCTGGCCAGGGAGAGACCTAAAGTCAGTGTTCAGTTACCATACTGAGCTCCTGTGTTATATTATCCCTCCGTTTTTCTGAGCTAAGCTTAAAAGAATGCACATCAATTATGAAACTACATAGTTAAGAAGCTAAAAAGAAAGTAAAGATGATTTTTCCTCATACAATGTATAAGAAGGGACCTTAATGGTCTCAGAGAGGAAAACATACTTGCCTGTATAATCTGCTCAAACTGCCCAATTTCTCATTACATTCCTCCTTTGTCCAACTTTTTCTACTCCTTCATATTTGAAATAATCCCTTGACTTTCCTACCTTCCTCCTGTTGTTCTCTTTTGGGTCCCCTAGACTGACTATGTATCCATTCCAAGACTCAAGTTCTTACAGACCCTTAGCATAATCTTTTCACATACATACAAACATTGCTCAAAGTAGCACTTGGTGGGGAAGCATATACAAACCTTTCCCCCTTGATCCAAAGCAGTAAATGGGAAAAAAAATCTCTTAAGCATGAAAGAAATGAAATGAAATCTTGCCCACTTTGGAATTTAGATTTTCTCAGCTACAATTGCTGGTTTTTTTCCCATGCCAACTATTCCCCCTGAGAATGGACAGCTTCATTTAAGTTAAAAAGTAGAAAAGAATGAACTTAAAGATGGGTGAAAGGGACCCAAGACTATTAGTTCTGCCTCTGTACCCAGATGTGATATGAAGTGGTAAATAGTCTAGCTAAAGACCTTAGTGTTAGCTAGCATCTCACCTACTCCTACACGTGCACACATACCAGATGGCTCCATGGCTGCCAGGAGGTTTGAAATGAAGCAATCATTTTATCTGCAGCTGGAATACACAGTATTTCCCAATTAAATAAGATGTACGTTTATTCAAATGAATCTCATATAAAAGAATTAGATCTCAAAAAATGTGTTTTCTCTTTCTTCAAATTCCTAAAAATTTGCAAACCCGGTGAACAAGATTCCCTCTCCACCCTAGTCAAATCACATTCAGTACACAATTTAGTTAGATGCTACTTGAATAAGCATATGACAATTAATCTTTACTCAATGTTTATGTAACTTCTTAAATCAGATTTGAAAATCAACATACCATCAAGTGTTTGTCCCACATTGTCTTATTTAGAGTAGAACAACCAGTCCATCAGAGTCTATGTGAATGTTTCCAAAATTCCAATCTATGGTCACTGGCTCCAATAGCTCCTCAGTATTTAAGCAATCCCCTCTCCCACTTTATCTCAATCTGACTTATTCTAAAAATGTGCTAGGTTTTATCCTGTGCAATAAAATCCTAACCATATTTATGTAATGTTTTAAATTTCTTATTGAGTGATTCAGCCACTAAAAACTACTACCCACATAGGCTCTTTTATTCTAAGATTCTTATTTTTTTAATTAAATCATGGTTGTGTACATAAATGCAATCATGGGGTACAATGTGCTGGTTTTATATACAATTTGAAATATTTTCATAGAACTGGTTGACATAGCTTTCATGGCATTTTCTTCATCATTGTGTGCAGACATTTATATTCTACATTTAGTAAGTTTCACCTGTACCCTTCTAAGAAGCACCATAAATGGGACCCACCAATTACTCTCCCTCTGCCCATTCTCCCTTCTCCTCTCCCCTCCCTTTCCCCTTTCCCCATGTTCTTGTACTGCAATTGGGTTATAGCCTTCATATGAAAACTATAAATTAATTTCATAGTAGGGCTGAGTACATTGGATACTTTTTCTTCCATTCTTGGGATACTTTGCTAATAGGGATATTTTCCAGCTCCATACATGAAAGCATGAAAGAGGTAAAGTCTCCTTCTTTCTTTAAGGCTGCATGATATTCCATGGTGTACATATACCACAATTTATTAATCCATTCGTGAGTTGATGAACACTTGGACTTTTTCCATGACTTAGCAATTATAAATTGGGCTACAATAAACGTTCGGATACAGGTATCTTTGTTATAATGTGATTTTTGGTCGTCTGGATATATACCTAGTAGAGTAATTATAGGATCAAATGGTAGTTCTATTTTTAGATTTCTAAGTATTGTCCAGATATCTTTCCAAAAGGACTGTATTAGTTTGCATTCCCACCAGCAATGTAGTAATATTCCCTTTGCTCCACATCTGTGCCAGCATCTCTAGTTTTCGGATTTTGTGATGTGGGCTAATCTTACTAGAGTTAGATGATATCTCAAAGTAGTTTTGATTTGCATTTCTCTGATACTTAAGGATGATGAGCAGTTTTTCATGTGTCTGTAGGCTGTGCACCTATCTTCTTCAGAGAAGTTTCTTTTCAGGTCCCTTGCCCACCCTGAGATGGGATCACTAGTTCTTTTCTTCCTAATAAATTTGCATTCTCTGTGTATTTTGGATATTATGCCTCTGTTATTATGTCAGAGGCATAACCTGCAAATATCTTCTCCCATTCTGAGGGCTCTCTGCTTGCTTTACTGTGTTCTTGGCTGTGCAGAAGCTTTTTAGTTTGAACAGATCCCAGTAGTGTATTTTTGATGCTACTTCAATTGCCTGGGAGGTCCTCCTCACAAAATATTCACCTAGGCCAATTCCTTCAAGAGTTTTCCCTGCACTTGTGTCTAATATTTTTATAGTTTCATGTCTTAAGTTTAAACCTTTAATCCAGTGACAGTCTATCTTAGTTAATGGTAAAAGGTGTGGGTCCAGTTTCAGTCTTCTACAGGTCGCCAGCCAGTTCACCCAGCACCATTTGTTAAATAGGGAATCTTTTCCCCACTGAATGTTTTTAATTGGCTTATCAAAGATCAAATAATGGTAAGTAGCTGGGTTCATCTCTTGGTTCTCTATTCTGTTCCAAACATCTACCTCTCTGTTTTTGTGCCAGTATCATGCTCTTTTGATCACTATCGATTTATAGTATAATCTGAGGTCTAGAAGCATAACTCCTCCTGCTTTGTTTTTATTTCTGAGTAATGTCTTGGCTATTCAAGATTTTTTCTGATTCCATATAAAATGATGTATT